>JBBYHH010636532.1:0-10437 GCA_038382905.1 Daphne laureola
CAACTGGTCAAAATATGTCTAGCACACAAACGGTGCTCCACATTAGGCAGGAGGGTCTCCAAGGCTGGAACAAGACCCTGTACAAGAGCAAAAAACTCAAAAAAAAAAAAAAAAAGATTCATTGCAATCACCATTGATATTAGAATGAAATGTAGATGACAATCAGCTCACCTTCTGCTGATCAGATTGAATGACCCAATTCTTGTCATTCTCAATGTCCAAATCAGCACTTAACAGTGTCAGAAACCATAACCAGGACTCCTTGTTCTCAATTGCCACAATAGCCCAAGCTACTGGATACATTTGATCATTAGCATCACGATCAATAGCTGTTAACATTTGTCCTTTTGTTGCTGATTTTAAGAAACAACCATCAATGCCAATGATTTTCCTCAACCCTCTTTAAATCCTCTCTTGCATGCATCAAAGCATATGTACATCCTTCTAAACATTTCAGTCAAGCCATCTTCTGTTGGATGTACCCCAAGGATCACTATACTGCCAGGGTTGGTTCGAATGAGCTCAGACACATAATCTTTTAGCAAGGCATACTCATAAGGATTTGTACCCTTTGAATTACTTCTAAAAACCCTCTTCACCATTTTAGCCATCTTTTTTGTAATCTCCAGTTGCAACCCTTTCTTTACAGTTTCTTTAAAAGCTTTCCTCTTCATGCTTGGGTTGTCCCTAAAGTCACTGAAATATTTGTCGGCCAGGAACTTGGAAGTTGCTAACCTCAGTTTGAACACTTTATTGCAGTAATGTTCATCTTGAAGGACTTTGATCTGCCAACACATTAATTTTCTTGTGTATGAAGCCCACACTCTGAAAGGACAACCTTCAACACATCTTATTTCTGCCCTGTTCTTATCACTTTTTTTTAAGTGAATATCCCTGTGATTTTTAATTTCATAGACAGTAGCTAGACTCTTCAACTCTGCTTTGTCATTAAACATCATCCCTTTCACAAAGTCTGAACTCAAACCTTTCAAAAATCTAGGGTACTTTGTCCTCTTGAAGCTGATAACACTCTCTAATCCATCATCAGTCTAAAAAAATTCCTCTACAGCATCTACCTCCTCATCTGATCTCACATAATCAGATTCATACCCTGCCACCATTATGTCTCAGCCTCTACATCATTGTCTGGCTTATCAACATCATCTGACTCACTGTCTTCATCCTCATACTCACCATCACATTTACTACCACCCTCCTCCTCATCTTCCTCCATTCCATCCTCTGCATTTTCCACAATCTGATCCTCTGCATATTCCTCCAGATGATCCTCTGCATTTTCCTCCATACCATCCTTTGCATTGTCTGCATCAACCTGAAACTCACCTTCATCATCACTATCATCCTCTCTAGCCTGGAACCAAAACTTGTCCCCTTCTAACTCAGACCTTGAGTCTACAATCTGTGCAACGTTCTCATCAACCTTTTCTTTTCCCTTTGAACTTGTTGTCACAGTGGCATTAGTATCTTCAAGCCCAACATTATCAAAATCTAGCTTTGTTTTACAAATTCCCTTGATAACCACATTGTCTTTCTCATCAACACGCTACATGTTCAATTGGGTCATAGATTGAAACTTCATCAGCCGACTCACAGAACAGGGTAATCTCCCTTGAATTAAACAACACCAACGCATCATCATTTGCACTCTTCACATCCCACAATAGCCTTAGATCATCTGCCTTCGAAAATGACTTCCCAGTTTGAAAAAAGACCCTAAAGATGTTGAATATGCGTCTAGCCCAATCATTGAAGTACTCTAACCCCCTATAAACTGTTGTAACCCCAGCCTCATACCTATAAGGGTTGTCCAAAAACAATCCACCATGGTTGATGTTATAAAGGAATTCAGTGCCACATAGCCTGCACAAGCATAAATTACATCAATATTTACAGTTGCTAATCAAACACATTGTTACAGTTGCCCTGAAACCTAACCCTAACTAAGAACAGAATCTATTGACAAAAAAATATAACACCATTCTAGTTCAAGAGAGCAACGCAATTCGAATGGAAATAACGTTACACACAAAAAGGAAGCTATTTAAGCGATTAAACACCCACCCACAAAACAGATGCAAACAAAACAGCGACGCCAACTTACTCTCGTCGGGGTCGGCGCCTGGCGACGTGCTTGACTCCCATTGCCGGCGAAACAATAGCAACCTTAAATGGGACAATAGAACTGGTGTAACATAAAAAAAAAAACACAGCTCCAGTTCTCTCAGTTCTTCAATGCGATATGAGAGCTGGGAATGAGAGTTTTTACGAAACTAAAACTAAAATCATCTTTTTTCTTCTTTTTTATATTTTATTATAATTGAAGGGAGGATGGAAGTCCACCTCAACGATTTGAACATCCACCAACAATCACGAACTGCCACCTCGGATAAAAAAATGGCATTATGAAAATTATACCAGACAGTGATAAACGAGGTCCAACGTCTTTAACAGTAGGGGTGTTTGGGGATCCAAAAAAAAAAGGACAAAAAAAGACTTTTTATCAAATATTAGTGATAAAAAAATATCTTTTCCGTTTAAAGAACCAACAATAAAGAAAGGAGCAGGTGTAAGTGGGAATAGTGAATGTTTCTTAATGTGTCCCAGAAATGTTGACATATGGGCCTTTTTAACCAGGTAGGCGGATGCTGTAGCTTCCATACCATATACAAGTAAATAGAATTAAAACTACCCTATTGTGTAACTGAAGTTAAAAAATACAATCTGAACACTAATCTAGTGATCATGTTTTTAAAGATATTTATAAATATTTTAAATTCAAATTTCCAGTATCACCATCCCCTATTCATTTTATATATTAAAAAAAAAGTTAAAAAGTACATCCATTTTAAATAAAAAACTCCTTAATGCTTGGTAAGTAATGGTTAATCCTGAAACTTGAGTCATTGCTGTGCCCGTGTCTATGACAAACAGAAGAGACGCTCGAATTACTTATCAAACCTTGAGTCGATTTCAGAGAATGAACGAGCTTAATACAGGTCAAATTCCCGATTCTCTAGCAAGCTTAGATCTTTGGAGATTGTCGACAAATTGCCAGCATGCACTACTAAAATGTCGAACCATGCACATTTTTCCTATATTCAAGGATGAGCCATATAAATGGGGAGTATTGTTTTAGACACATTTATGAAGCAAGATTAACATGAACATTGAAGTTCAATGAATATTACACAACATGGTGCACCCCAACTAAGCTCTTTGTTCTACCTTTACTTTTGGAACCCTGCATGTACCGATAAGTAGAAAATTCCACCCAATTCTACAAATTCTGAGACCAGCTCACCTGGTGTCTTGGACAATGAAAGGAGCGGGAACTGAGGGAGAGAAGAAAGAACAGATGCAAGCAACTCTACACCATCTGCTCATAACCTTATATACGACTAAATTACACCCGTTACGGCTACATCGGGAGGGTTTGCAGCACCTCAATTAAGCTGCATTCCTAAAGATCACAAGGCAAGGCAGGAACATACAGAAGCAAATCTCCACCCACCTCAAATGAAAAAAATTATGTCAAAAAGAAAATTGGCGCTTGCTAAAAACAAAGAATGGTGGAACCTACAGAAAGATATACGGAGTATGACACATGAACTTCATCTTTCTTGATTCGCCACTTACAATTACAACTGCCTGACATGCCAGTCACTGGGGGCAGATGTAACATCTCCAAGCAGCTGAATGCTAGTTGTATATTTTGACAGGTTTCTCATATGTGCGGCTCTGCAACATTTACATGCACACCACCATATTAGCCTATAAACTAAGGGAGCTTGTCCTGCCAAAGGAGTAAGCAAAATTGCCATCTGAACTGAAATAGCAGTACCTGATTTACATAAGCTCTCTTGGGAGTATTATCAGAATGCTCCAGCCCCAAATATTGCTCCCAAGCACCATAAACATCTCTCCTCTGAAAATGAAAAGAAAGCGGTTATGGGTTATCGATTTAAAGAGGCTGGGGGGTTGGGTGGTATGATATTAATGCACGGTAGCGAAAAAGTGCCACCTGGAATCGGTTGAAGACAATGTCAGAATCCCCCAGATATTCTGGACGCCCAAGAGAAAGAAATGCAAACTTCCACTGTAAAAGCAAGACGGGTCAGTGAAAGACGACAGCGCCTATAGATTTGATGTGAGAGAGAGAGAGAGAGGGAGAGAGAGATGACATAAAGTCTGTTCGTTATCCCACTTCATAGAAAAAGGCTCAGATGATGAAAATCTTAATAAAGCCCTACCTTTGAAAATTCTTCATCTGCAACCTGCAATTTTTTCTGTATACGAACTTTAATTTCTGCTAGAGTCTCACCTTCATGTATGACCAAGAAAAAGGGTTCACCAAAATTTTGTATTTGCTGTCAGAGAAGAACAGAACATGTTAAAACATACTCTATTTATGTGCAAACATACTGATTTCCAGTTAAAAGTTTTTGAATAACACATCACCAATTCATTTTAAATTACAGTACCAGCTGGTTCTGTGCAGTCTCCTTGGTAAAATGATAAACATGAATTAGTCGATCATGGGAACCAAGACTCTTCTCTTCTTCTGGGATCTGAAAATCAAGAAAGATGTAAGCCTCATCCAATCCCAAACTCGCATACCATTCCCATTCTTATCTGAACGTCACGCAGATTAGACCAGTTCAAGTCAAACAGTTGTCCAATCCAGACAGCAATTCTCGGTCAAATTAGAAGACAAATACAGGCTAAACACAGTTCACTGAGCAGGACAGACGGGGGAAAAAGAAAAGAAAAAGAACAAGGCAAAAAGAGGATACGTTGACATGGAAAGAACTTACCTCCTCAGCACGTAACGTCCAGTACTGATCATTAATATTTTCAATCTTTTCACTGGGAGGAAATATCTGCAAATACAAAAAAGCCCCTCTATTATCACATTTCATATTAATTGACAAACATGTCTGAGCCTTCCAGTACCTTGTAAATCTTGTGATAGAAAACTTCAAGTAGTCTTAGTTCTGCATTTGGATGTGACAACTCCACCTGTATCAGTGTCCATAAAAATATACGACTGAAATATGACAGATTTCTGTAACATAAAGAAATAAAACCTCTAGCAGAAAAGAACTCTATGAGGAACTAACAGATTCAGAAGTTGTTTTAATCCTGGCTCCGTTCGGAGAAGTTAAAATTTAAAACTTCCCCTCCTTTCTCTAACATATTTTCCCTCAAGTTTTCAAAAACCTCAATTCAAATATCCCGTAAAAAACACACCCCACAACTCTGAGAAAAAAAAGGCATAAAGAGGTTTCGAGAATTTTTTTCTGCAGACACACAAACCCACACGCAGAGCAAAAGAGACTGTGGTACTCCCTCCTGTCCCAATTTTTTTTCGAGGACTTCACTTTTTGGGCCATCCAATTTTTTTTTATATGTTTCCATTTTTAGTAACTTTTACCTACAAATTTACTAAATTGTCCTTACACTCCAAATTGTTTTTGTATTTTTATCTCCCATGTGACTCTGACTTGCTTCTCTTCAATGTGTTTCTTTTTCTCTCACCTCGCCACAGTCGATTTCCAATAGGTTCTGTCATCCTCTCTTCCTCCATCCACTGTATCAAAGTTCTGCTCCCTCAGAAACGATATTATACTTTATAAAGCCAAATCCATCCGTTTCTTCTTCTTTTTATTCCTTTGCAAAGTTTTGGCCCAAAGCATCAGAGATCTGAGAGATGCACAAGTAGAGGATCCTTTCATCTCCGACACCTTCACCATCGGCCAACACCACACCCTCTCCTTTGCTGCTACTACCAGCATCATCCTCGGAAATCTCACCAGTGAGTTCAGACAGGAGGTGGCTTCCTAGTGTTAGTTTGATCGAACTCATGGTGTTAGTTTGATTGAATTCTTGGTGTTCATTTGTTTGTAAAATATGGTTAAGAAACAAGTTCTGCTCTGTGCAAATTTTGGTTCTATTTTCAAAAAGCATGTTATCAAGATTCCTGTGATTTTTTTTTTTTTTTCCAGTGTTGCTTATTTTGGTTTTTCACTTCAGTCTAATCTGGTTGTTTGTCTACATAGTTTAGTAGATTTATTAAGAAAACTCATATGTGATCTCTGTTGGGTTGATTATGGCGGTTGGTTAGTGTTAGTTTGGTCAGCCAGAGAAGAAGCAGGACAGTGGAGAAGGACAGGAAGGGAAAGAGGGAGAAAAAGTTGCATTTCTTAAATCCACGACCCTTATGTTTGCATGGTCATGTTGGGAGAGCACAAATGAACAAGGTTTCAGTTTTCTTTTCTTTCTTTGTTTGTTTGTTTGTTTGTTTTTTTACTCCTGCGGTTATTGGCCAATCTTTAGTTAACACTAGTCCATTATGTAAGCACTATGAAAACTTATACCATTACACAAATATCTTTATTACTACCATGATGATAAAATTTACCTTGGTCTTAAGTTCGTTAATGACATCACCCACAGTGCTCTGCTTAGGCAATCTAATATTGTGGATTATGACCTGAAAAAAAATTCCTGAAATGATTAGAATAAAAAGTAGCATCTACAATTGACTAATACCTGAAAAAATTTGAAGTAGTGTAATAGAGGAGACAGCACTAGAATCCATACTTCTTCCTTCGTAGCATGATGAAAAGCAACTTTTAAGTTTTTCAAGCCTTGTAGTTCTGGCAAAGGGATGTCGAGAACTTCATAGTATAGAATGTCAGATGTCTGTAAATGGAAAAACATTAAAGCAATGAGAAATAAAACAGAGCTAAAGAGCGGAAAACAACAACAGAAACTGTTTCTTTGCTAGCTACCTGGTTATAATGGATGAGCATCTCTGATAAATGCTCAACTCCTCGATATTTTATAGGTTGAGGCTTAGGTTGTTGAGAATAGCAGTTGTGAGATGTTAACCTTATTTTGGATGGATCTGCCAAACCAATTTTTAAAGCCACTCTCTCCACAACATCATCATAAGTATGAACCTTTGACCTGAAGATTACAGTGAAAAAGTATGGAAATATGAACATAGGACGTTATAAATTCCAGCTAACAGTTAAGATAGTTGTGCTTAAATCACTTACAATTCCAGACAAAAATCATCTTCCTTTGGCCTTTCCAGAGACCGAAAGCGAACAATCTACATAATCATTAGTTTAGTAAAAATAAAACTCATGTAAATGAAAGTTTCTCAAACCCTTTTCAATTAATCACTACAACTCTTTTCAATAGAAGTCATAAATGAAGTGCCCCAGTCCATCAATCTCCAACACTTCCAACCAAAGTGCATCTCTGCTCATTTACAATTAAGCATTTTCACCTAACTAAACTACAAAAGTGAAGAAGCTGCTAACTTCTTTAATTAAATCCATCTTTCAAATTTTGATGTCCCATCTCTTTATAGATCTCACCCAACACATCAAGATGTTCGGTGTAAAAAACAACAGCAGCAAGGTGATGTAAGAGCACCTAGTTATTCTTTCAGTGGGAAGCCGAACCTAGACATTCTTTTCTTGCATATCAGCAAAGTGGACCTTATTTTCGAACTATAACAATTGGACAATATACATGCAAATAAACTTCAAGAGAAGAGAATAGGCATACAGAAGGCTATACCTGGCGATTGTGCACATATTCCAGAAAAGAAGGGACATCAGGATATTGACATTCTTCATTTTCTATTGGTGTGGATTTCTGAAAGCATATGATATCTCCATCTTCAAGCTGAAATTAATTTATAAGCACTATTGAATTAGTGAAAAGTATACAGTGAAATGAAATATGCAACAAGAAAATCATACCTGGCTGTCCTTAAAAAAGAAGATAATCATACCTGGCTCAACCGAAATGATGTTTTCTTATCAAGGTGTTCACACATAACACAAGGCTCGAACTTGATTTCCTAATATTAACAAAACATTGGGGGAAAAAAAATCAAGCAAAGAAAGAAAAATCATAAATATAATAGAGCACTAAAAGCAACACAGTTAACATATGGCTAAAACAACGTTATCGGTTCAAACCTCATAAAGTTCGATTTCTTCATCAGGAGAGAAGCCAGCCATTTGATTCAACTTCCCTATGTACTCCATTGGCTTACCAGAACTTTTCACAAAAAGCCTACCGACATAACTGCAGGATGGAATAAGCACAACATCAGAAAGCAGAGTGGAAAGATTTATCCATTTAGTTGTTGCATAATATCATCAAAAACAAAAACAAAAACAAAAAATACTAAAAAAAAAAAAAGAGGAAACGAAAAAAAGACAGAATAAAAAGGATACCGTAATTCTGCTTTTTCAGGGTCATATAGCTTAAAGAAAAGAAGATATTCTTCCTTAGATTTATTTGGTGGCAGAACTGGACGGAGATCCTGAGACACAAGGACAAAACGTTGCTTCATCATTTACTAAAACATGCAAGAATATGAAAAGAGAAAAATTTACCAGTCCACGCTCAACTTCTAAGAACAACTTCAGTTCTGCATTGTGAGTCTTATTTGAGACCTCTCTCAACTGCCCAACCTACACATGAAGCACCAACAGCAACAACACAAGCTCATTAAAGAGGTAAGTCAATTTCACCTTTACTTTCTGATTCTACTCATTTTCATAACGCGGAGGTGTTTTAAATTCGGTGAGGAAATAGTAGTATCAGCTTCATATGATTGATGAAGATCTGAAACACAAAAAAGACAGGTTCTTCCTTTCTTTTATCCCTATAATTTGAACATTGGAAACTGTATGTTTTCCGAGACAGTCAGCTCTAAGAAGAGTCACCATCAGTGCATGAGAAAGCAGGAAACTGTGACCACCATTTGGAAATCATGAACAGAGAATGACAATGGAAATAGAAAGACATAACTCTTTTCTAAACTGCAATGATAGCAGAGTTCATCTTAAATTTCTGAATAGGAACTGGGCCAACCGCTAAATGTGACATGTTATTAGACCATTCAGTATAATTAAAGAATACTTACAGATTGAGTTTCCTCCTGAGCTGTCAATGGTCGATTGGGGCGGTAAGTGTGGTTTTGCCTCTTCGCCCAAATCCAAAATCGCTGACACTGAACTGGGATACCAAACTCTTTAGCTACTTCCTCCTGTCAACCAGCATAAAATTAGACACTTACATCAAGTGGCGAGTTCATTAAGTAGATAGCAGGATGAATGAAAAAAGGTTCAGATGCCATTACAGCATGAAAAGAAAAGAAGATGGAGTTAAGGCCGATTACATCAACAAAAGAAGTTCAGAAGGATCTTACTTGATAAGATGGTGTATCTTAAGTCGGAAAAACAAAATCCTACAAAAAGTGACCTACAAGATTTTTTCTTTGGCTTTATCATGGTATTGATAAGCTACTTAAGTGCCAACGCATGCAACATATATCCTTGAGATGCAGCAGCAATGTATTCCAGAATATAAAACTTGCTATTCATTTTTAAAGAAGGGTTAGGCTTTAGATATAGGCAGAAACAGTGGAAGAAAGATCTGTTCTCGCTTTCTTAAAGCAACTTTGAAAGAGTAATAGGAGTACCTTGAACTGCATCAAAGGGTTTCCTTAGGCAATACAAATAATTGATTGCACAGCATATAATATATCCAGCTACATTATCAGAAGCGTCCATGTGTGCACGCATTTACAAGCTATGAATGCTTCATGGATAATTAAATCAACTGAAACCGCTGCAGTTGAAGATGGAGTATCCGCAAGGCATTTTAATATTTTTATCCTACTTTAACTCAGTGTTGACATCTTGTTTAAGGTTCTCCCCACGTAAGGATAGCCTTCAGCATAAACACCAGGGATTCCTTTCTACCAATTTCTGGCCTAAGGCCGTGTTCTTTACACAAAATTTTTCCCAACTTTCTGAAACGTCTTAAATTTCCCTCTCATTGCCCTCTCCTAAACTTTCCCTCCAATTTAAAGAACTTCAACTTTTCCCCCATTTTTTTTCCTAAAGAACTCAGCCTAAAAGCGTAAAATCTCAATGTCATTCTCTTAATTTATTGAGAAATGAACATTCATATAGTCTTTGATCAACTTAATCAAAGACCTCTAGATCCTAAGAGAATACTATATACCCATAACATATGTTTCACTCCATACACAGTTCCATTGATGATTAGGATTATATTATCTGAAAACAGTACATGCCATCAATTGCTCTTCTAAGCTGGACAAAACCAGGTTATAAATCTTTGATATCGACTACGCAATAACTGATTTCATTGATTGGCTCCAATCATCCTAACACCAGTAGTCATTTAATTATAAGTCCTACATACTAATACTAGAGTTTGCCCGTCCGAGCGTTACCGCGGATTAAAAATCAAAATATAAATGTAGATGTTTGGTTGATTTTAATACAAAAATTATATTAAAAGAACGATTTAAGGCTGATTAAATGATTACTAACACTTAAAGCTATTCGA
>JBBYHH010636643.1:0-10436 GCA_038382905.1 Daphne laureola
AAATTCGGCCCAAATTCCAAATTGGCCCAAAACTTACCCAAATTGATTTCTTTCAATTTCTAACTTTATTTACTTCACCAAATGATCATTTAATACAATTAAATCATGAAAATGCTGAAAAACAGCAACAATTCGCTGAATTTTGGGCAGCAACATCATTTTTTGGTTTTTAACCAATTAAACCCAAAACTTTCCAAAAGTGTCATTTTTCATACTTAACCTTTTTTTTCCTTAGACAAAATACCATTTAACTTCATTAAATGACACTTATCCACCAAAACTCAAGATTAACAAATTAATCAAGACAATTTTGGTAATTATCAAATTATTCGGTTTTCATCCCTTTTTTTTTTTTGTTTTCTTCAATTCTCACCCAAACTTCCTTCTACTTGTTATAATAGCATTTAATATTTGTTTCTTTCACTAATCTTCCATTTAATCCAAGATTTAACAAACAAATCATCACACAACAGACATGAAAGTTTCGAACTTCTCACAATTTCCACCATTTACGTTTTTCACTTCAACCATCAACTTAAATCTAACATAAACAACACCAAAACACCAAATCCTCATGAAATTTCAACAAACTTCAACCCTAATCTTCAACATTCATTTTTGGCCTCCATCCTAAATCAACATTCCCATGCTTTTGAACCATCAATCCAAGAATTAAACATGCTCAAATTACTCCCAAGAACAATAATCAAGCATTCTTTCAACTCAAATCCAAAGATGTTCATAATGATGCTTCTTAACCAACATCAAACCTTAATAAACCTTGAAACCATCAAGGATATGACTTTACGTTAACCAAATAGAGAGGATTGATGAAGAAAAATGCCCATGGTAACCCCTTAAATTTCGGCTTCAAGAACAAGAAAGAAGAAAGGATTAACTTCAAAATTCAACACTAAAACCTTAACAATTAACCAAGGATTTCCATTACCTTGATTAATACTTGATGTCCTTTGATCTTGAAGCTTGATTAGAGAAGAAATTGGATGAACATCACTAAAGAAGAAGCATGAAGAGGCCGGCCATGAGAGGAGAAAGAGAGAGAAGTTCTTTGTAATTTTTGTTACTAACTTGTCTTTCTCTTTCTACTAACTCATTATAAATCCATTTTCTTACTAACTTCCTTTTCTTTTTCTTTTATCAAGTAGATAATTGTAGAGAATTATCTCTTCCAAGATGATGATAGCCCTTGGATTGGATTACAAGGAGGATTTCATCCCTTGATCTCATGACAACTCATTGTACCTTAACCAAAAAGAATTACTAACCTTATATTCCTTTTCATTTTTAATTCCTTTTCGTACTACTACATGGTACATCCATTTGGACCACATTTTGGGCTAAAAAAAGCACATGAAATCGGCGGCCCATTAAGAACATACCCAACATATATTTTTCTGTCAACTTTCCTGAAATGACCATTTTACCCTCCGAACCAATTTTTGGCAAAATATCCCAGGACTTATAAAATATTATAAAATATTAAAATCCCGTTCAATGGACCTTAAATAACCCCTCAGAACATTGATTTCATTCATCAGCATCACATATACAAAATTTCCAAGGTTCCGATGAAATTACAAACCGACCACCGGGAAAATATATCAGAAAATAATATAATTCCGGGGTGGGTGTAACAGGTGCGATCCCTCATTTGAGCCACTGTACTACGATTGACATTGTTAGGGCTCAATGAAGTGTTTATAAATGTATTTGTTTAAGTTAAGTGTTTGCTTGAGCTACAATTCAACAATTACAACACCGTAGCAAAAACCTAGCTGAACATAAAGTACTCAAAAGTGCAAGAATTCATGTGTTATAAGAACACAAATGAATATCTCAACATAGACTTGTTTTGATCCAAATTCTTGATTAATGTGGACTTGTTTCTTAGCCACATCTCATAGATTTTTTAAGAAGAATTGCTGAAGATTAAGTTTATGGAAAGCAACAGTCATCTTCATCATCAGATCAATAAAATCTTGGATTGACAAGATACAATCAACTTGGAAAAGGAAAGAAATAAAAAAGCGTAAGATGTAGTCTGCATCAAAGCGTTGATGGCCAGAAGCTCAAAATATAAGCTTCACATTTTAGAAGCGTTGAAGCATTCAATCATGATGCCACTCACTCCACTACTGAGCAACAACATTAAGAGAAAGAATCCAAGTTTGAAGCTCTCAAAGAAGTTCAAGATCAAAGAAGAAAATCCATCAATTATATCAAGATAGTCTTCATCAACACGTGTTAATGGAAGTTGACAGAAATTTGTGAATATCTGGAATGGCTAGAAATCAATTAGCCAACGGTCAAAAAGCTCCGATAAGGAATAATTTAATATACATCGGCTATGAAATTATATCAGATGTTCCTACCCATTTATACACATCATGGAGCCTATAAAAGCTGAAGAAGAAGAACACAATACACAAGAGCATACTACTCGATTATGTACATTCTTCATCTACTATTCACTCTCACAGATCAAGAAAACTCTCGAACTATCATTCATAAAAGTTAAAATCCTTCTAAAGATCATCTGCAACCAGCTTTGACTACATCAGAGAGTTCATCATTAGAGAAGCCTTCTGTTGTATACTTCTTATTGTAAAAGGCTATCTCTTTAGAGCTTACATCTATCAACTTCATTAGTTGGTGGTGATAGACCAAGTTCTTCATCACTGATTAAGTGAAACTTCCCAAGGAAGAGGAAGGTTGATAACATGCTTTATCAACGCATTGAGATCCGTCCTACTATCAACACTCTTAGTCTTGTTAGTCAGGTAACCTTGGCATAAACTCCTGTGTGTCAGGCAACCATTGTACAAGTCCTATGTGTCAGGCATTATCTAAAGCCCTGTTAGTCTGGAAATTGGTAAAGTCCTATTACTCAGGCATCAGGCGTAAAGTCTTGTGTGTCAGACAACATTAGTGAAAATCATGTGTGTCAAGCCTCAGTTCTAGTGGAGAAAATATCAAGTCTGACTTGAGTAGAGGACGTACACTTGAAATGTTCAAGTGATGTAGGAGAGAACAATCTTTCATTGAGAGTCTAGCAACCTCAATGGAAGAGATTTGGTGTGTATGGGCTGGGGTCGCAGCTACAACTCTATATATGTAGATTTACTATGTGTTCACCTATTGATTGTGATTGGGAGATTTTATTTAAGTGGGAGCTGGTACTTAAAAGGCATCTTAGTGCAAGTAGGAGTTTGTTAGAACTCTTGACGCACCAAGATACTCTTAAGGTGGTACTTGAGCTCATGGAGCTAAGTTAAAGCTCAAGGTTACCTAGAAGTAGCTCACCTTAGCTCATCTCATCTAGAAGTAGATGAACTTAGCTCACCTCAGCTCAAGGTCAGTTAAAAGTCACTTATCTTAGCTCAACTCTAGCTAGAAGCAGCTGGCCATATCTCAAGTCATCTCACGTTAGCTCACTCTCGCTTAAGAGAGCTTGGAGTAGCTTGGCTTCAGCTCACTCTAGCTCAATGCAGCTGGAACCAGCTCAACTTGATCTTACTCTACCTAAAAGTAGGTAGACTCAACTTACACCAGTTAGAAGTAGCTGGACCTAGCTCAAGTTGAGCTCACTATAGCTAGAAGTAGCTAGACTCAACTCACTCTAGCTAGGAGTAGCTGAACTCAGCTCCACTCAAGATCACTCCAGCTAAAAGTAGCTGAAGTCAACTCATGTCAGCTCACTCTAGCTAGAAGTAGCTTGAGCCAGCTGGAGTTTAGCTCATGTTATCTAGAAGTAGCTAACTCCAGCTCATGTTAGCTAGAACTAGCTAACTCAAGTTTATGTTAGCTAAAATTAGCTAACTTTAGCTCATAGAACCTAGTCTTGAAAGAGAAGTGACTATTCAGCTCAAGAGAGCTTGAATAGAGCTCTAAGGAGCTCATCATGGATAAATAACTTGATGAGCTAGATTTGTGATAGCTCATAGTATTCTTGGTTGAAATCTATAAACACCTTTTGGAAAAGAGTGGTGACTCTTCACCAAAAGACAGATCCTTTTATGGAAGGATGTAACACTTCACCAAAGGGAAACATCCCTTGGCCAAGGAAGATGATGTTTCAGCCTGGAGAGGCGAATTGGTGTGAACATGGAAGGTGTATTTTTGGCACTGAGAGAGGAGGAGTCTCTCTTCAGTGCCAAAAAGGTATTAGGTGCACTCCTTGGCCTCTATTTTATTCTCCTCATCATCATCTATAAATAAAGGAGGAGGGTGATGCCATTTCCTCATTCCTTTGGCAGCATTGCCCTCTATTCTCTTCTCCCTCACAAGCCTTACTTGAAGGTATTCTCTTAGAGTTTGTGGTTGAAACCAGTTTGGAGGTTCTTCACCTCTAATCTGCCCCCTTGGTGGCCATCTATGTCCGCCATCTTTTAGAGTACTTGGAGCTTGGAGCATACGTTTAGGAACAAGAGCCTTTAAGGCCCTTTAGCTGTTGTCCTGGTGAAAGGTACATCCTTCCTCTTATGCCTTTAGTACCATGCTAGGCTCACTTCTATGTGAAGTATGGATGATAAAAGGTATGATTTGACAAAATATATCATGCTATGAATTAGACTAAGTATCCATGCGATGTGTTTGCACATGAATGACATCATATCATGTAAGTATGTTTGTGAAAAATATATGATATGTTAACATGAAAGAATGTTAATGACGATCCTAAAATCTTCACACCCGACCCTTGAGCCGTGTTGTCAAGAGGGTTAAGTGCGACAGCAAAGGGAAGTTACCTACAGAAGGAAGTTAAAAAGGTTTGGTTTGAACATGTTTAATCACTGGTTAATTGTCAATTTACGTGGCTTTGCTTGTCATGGCATTCAAAACATGATGAGTTTTATCCTAAGAAAGGAAAGAAGTTAGGATGAAATATTTTTGGTACCAAAGGAAGACTTATGCAAGTTAAGTATCGTTATATGTATTTTTTCCCCATGGTCAACTAACTTAAATATGATCAAAGGGTAAAATTACTTGACGTAATATAGTTCAGGGACTGAGTGAGAACGAATTATAGTTCAAGGTTAAAAGTAATTGAGTTAATATAATTCATGGGAGTAATAGATAATTCGAAATTATATTACACATTTTAAGTTTTACATAAGGTTCTTTTATTATTTTAATTTCACGTATGTTGATAATTTATAAGCGATTAAAAATTAATTGTGTTTTGTAGCCAGAAACATATTAATAAAACAATAAATAATTAAAATCATGAAATTAAAACAATAACATTATTTTCTGATATTATGGACAAAATTGTACACAAATGTTGTTGTAGGTTCCTAATGTGATAATTAATGGAAAAGAATCATGAATTAAGTTGAATGAGGCATAGAAAAATAAGCCATTGAAATCAAGTGTCATGCGTAAACTTGAGGGGTTGATGTGAAGTACAAAAGAAATTGGTAGAGGCTTTTAATAAATATAAGTACAGGAGGATGCGTTGTAGCTTTATTGATATTAAAAATATGAGTACTTTGACGTTTGTATCCTAGTGAAATAGATGGGGATTAGATGATAATGTCGAGAATATACTAACATCTGATGACTGAAATAATTTATGGTGGTAGAATTTGAGTGAAACGAATGGGGCTTTTTAAAACATCATCTTGGACATGGATAAAGAAATAAAAAATGTTGAAAAGCAACTGAAATAGTTTATGGTGGTAGAATTTTAGTGAGACGAGTGGGGCTCTTTAAAATATCATCTTGGATATGGATAAAGAAATAAAAAATGGTGAAAAGCAGAAACAAAAAATAGAGACATAAGTGGTTTTTGATAACGTTAATTAAAAAATGAGAAATGGTGATTTAAGTCCTTGGAATTATACATTTTAAAAAAATCAGACTACACATAAAATATTGCTCATTCAAATTACTTATACACACAAGAAAATAGCTTTAAACGATAACATATGAGATTTATGCACAAACAAAGATAAAAATAATGGTAAGATGTAAGTTATCTTTTAAAGAAATAGAATAATAGAAAAACACTATAAAAAAGAAATGAAAAAAAGGAGAACGAAAAACTGAAAAATAAATAGAAACGTCAAAAGCTACTATTAAATGAATAGTAGCAAAAGCTATGCAAAATTATATATAGTATAATTCTCATGTCCGATGACTCCGATCCACTATCTTTACTTAACAATATTACTTTTTTTTAAGACAACAATTTTATTAAATGGAAATAAAATTACACAAGTTGCAGTTAAAAGCTGAAACAAGCACCACCAAATAAAGCATCATACCCAAAAATCTACTTACTCCTAGAAATAGCCCAAACTTGTCCCTTCCTCAACACCCATAGGAACGTTTTACAACAATAAAAACACGACTTTCCAAATCAATTACAACACAAGAGATCTTCAATACTTTGAAAAGTAAGATCTTTCAAACTCCAAATTCCAAAGTTTCTAATCCTTAACACTCCATTCAAATCTCTTTAATTCATTCTTTAATTTTGCCCGAGATTTAGAACCCACTTTTGGGAGATCAAGATCCACAATTGAAGATAATTGCTCACTCAAACTCCCTTGACCATTATTTTTTCTCTAGATGCTCCAAAAATGAACTTTATGTCTTTGAATAGTATTACTTGTTCTATTTAAAATTTAACAAATAAAATTCTTAGAAATTTATAATATGGGACAAAAATGGATGTGATCCAAATTCCTTTTTCATAGATTAAAAGTTGATAAGGAAACATTGATGGCCGATACGCCCAAACCAAGTTACTAAGGCCCAAAATGAGTCTATAAACCCAGAAATCTCACAAAAACGCTCGAGTCAGAAACCCAGGAAAGGGGACCCATTAAAAACGGCTGAGGGCACCATACCCGAACGCATACAACTGCAAACCAAGGTCATGTCCTCAGCACATTATAATCCGATGGTATGCATACAAGACATATTTTCCACCTATCGTCTGACACCAAACCGCATCTTTCCTATCAGAATATTACAGATGTGCCAGTCTATTAGACAAGACTATATAAGCCCGCATCATCCCAATATTTAAGGTAACTATTCACTCTGCCAAAAGTCTTGGCACGTTCTCTCTACCAAATATACTGACTTAAGCATCGGAGGACCCTCCGCCGGGCAAAACTCCGGCGTGGTTCTTAGGTTTTGTCTATTGTGCAGATCAACCCAACCAGGTATGGAGATGTAGCTAAATGTGATCAAGACTAGAAGGCAGAAGCTTAACAGTGTGGTGGTCCCTAATGAAGAGCCGCCACCAGTACGTAAATTTCAACTAATGAATGATTGATTGTCATGATATCATGCAAGTAATAAGATATAAAGTTTAAAAGTAGAATCTCTAGGTCATGACATCGCATTAAAGAACTAATAAAAATTTAAGTGACATGCATCATGAGCCATTGACACATTCGGTTATTGAATGATACTTGCATAATCATAAGAGATAAAATATGATTAGTCTAAACGCTCTTAAACATTTGGAGTTATGTGCCTAATGAGATGCACATAACTTCAAGTGGTTAATGGGTTAGGTATGCTTGCGTGGCAGACTGACCAAATAAGCATGACCTAACTCAGCGTGACATAGCATAATGAATGATGTCATTCTTCACTGGAGTATGCGTGGTATGAATTGAACTTGTAGACCAAACATACATACTTCAAGTGATTAACGAGTTGGGTATGAGGGAGTAGCGAGCAAACGAAACTTCATGACCTAACTTTAGCGAAATGAATGAGGTATGATGGAGTGGTGCACAGACCACACTTCATGACCTGACTGCCGTTTAGTGTGAGGAGTGGAGTGGTTCAGACCGGACAACCCGAACATATCATGGTGGACACGCAAACCCGATCCATGTAGATTTTGGGCTCACAGACTCGTTAGGTAGTGCTCTTGCTTCACAAGCTGGCGCGAAGACCAGACTTGTGGGGTGTGATCATGAGAAGCTCTTCCCTGGATGGGTATCTTCTGGGATGACTGTCAGTATCCCTAGTGGCTCTGCTGACGGAACATTCCCACAGTGGGTGTTATACACACCCAATGTATGTCGTTCAATGACATTTATTTGGTAATGATAAGAAATAAATACTTATTGCATCAGACATGTGACAAACATTTATTAGACATACTCACGATTTACTTTTCTTATACTTGAATAATTGGATTGTTATTTATTAAGAAACTATGTTTAGTTTACATTGTTTGTATACTTGTTTAATTGAGGATGTATCAGAATCTTAGTGAAAGTCCTGCTACACTCCTCCTTACTAAGCGTATGGACGTTCACCCCTACAATTTTAGGTGATTACTTTGATGAGGAGTACTACCCAGAGCTTACTGAGTTGGAGCCGAGATATGAGTACTACCAGGAGGAGCGAACTCTGGGTGATGATGCGTTGTAGTCACTCGACACGGCTTGTTATATCTTTATTTTAAGGACTTATTTTATTTATGCTGCGTTATATTACAAACTTACTTATTTTATCATTTATTTTAGTAACGCTTTCATTTACTACTCTGATAATTTATTATCGGTTTCTCCAAAAGGTTTTCGAAGTTTAAAAAGTTTCAAAATTTTCACAAAAATTGGGTCTTGAAAATGGGGGCGTTACAGAGTGGTATCAGAGCCATTTCATCGAGGAAACTAGCGGTCTCACTCGGTAAGCTCTTCTTATATATGTTGTATTGTCTAGGATAGAGATATTGCTTTGCCTTGGACTCTTATAATTGATCATAAAATACTAGGGTACCTAGAAATCAAATTTAACAACTTCGCTTCTAGTAATGGTGCGTAAAATCATACCCCAAGTAATTGAAGTAACTAAATTTGATCTAGGAAAGAGATAGAGCCATATTATTGGTTTAATAAAAATCATTTATAATAGTTGATTCTCAAGGAATCATTTTCTCTGATGATTAGAGGTTCTGGCCAGACTCTAAAATATCTAAGTCGAAGATATGATTGGAATCTCGTAAAAGACTTAAGGGTTATAAACCTAGGTTAGGTAAGTGTTGAGAGTTTTTCTTATTAGAGTCCATAATGAAAGTATGGACTCAAATCTTCCTAACAATCTAGTATTCTACCCAAGCTCTAAAGTCTCGTGCCTCATCTCTTATATTGAGGACACTAGAGGTGGAAGACATCCTCGTTAAGAGCCAACCCTCATTACTTTCCACCTGATCTCATCATTTCTCGATCACTATAGACTCGAGAACACAAACCTCTTGAGATCAGAAACTTCTAGAACTCTCAAATAAGGTTACCTTAGATACAAGTCTACCAGAAAAAGGTGGCATTTCCTGGAAATATCATTTCATCCTTTCTAACTAGAACCTTTCAATCCGTGCTCATCAACCACTTTGGAATGACTTCAAGAGTTTCACGATCCTGACTTTCTTCGTCATATATCTTCATCACTTAATTTCATGACCAATGGTCATCTAAGTGGAGCAAGGGATGCAAGTTTTTCCATTGATGTTTATCAGCTTCAACAAAGGCTCTTTATGTGATCTCTACCAGACATATCAATTACCATCCTCATTCCATCAGTTACTCAAGTACTTGTTAATCAAGCAAACCTACCTTTCAAGAAGATCACTGTGTTGTGGATGCAAGTGTAAAGTTGAAAAAGTATATATCCTGGGGTAGACCCTTCACCTTAGTTATTCTGGTTGTAAGTGAATTTGACTTATGAGAAGGAACCATTAAGGACCGGTGACTTCTTAGTGAAAGGTGTAGGCGATGTGATCATTATTCTGGATCTTTCAAGTTGATTCATCCTTTGAACCTATTGACTAAGAAGGATAAAGCTTTCATGTGGACAAAGCAGTGCGAGGAAAGCTTCCAAGAACTAAAGCATCGCTTGGTAACAACATCTATCCTCACTCTTCCCGACGGCCATAGTCATTTTGCGGTTTACATCGATGTCTCTCACCAAGGCTTGGTTTGTGTACTGATGTAATCGGGGAAGGTTATTGGTTATGGTTCTCGAAAACTAAAGCTGCATGAGTTGAATTACCGTATCCATGATTTGAAGTTGACTGCAGTCATCCATGCCTTGAAGTTATGAAGGCATTACTTGTATGGTGAATAGTTCAAGATCTTCACTGACCATAAGAGCCTGCAATACCTGCTATCCCAGAAGGATCTGAACAAATGTTAGCCTCATAAGGTGTAGTATCTTACGGATACAATTGCACCATCCAATACCATCCCGACAAGGTTAACTTAGGTGGCAGATGCCTTAAGCCGGAAAAGAAATATGTAGATATATGTGTTGGAATTCTCTGACGCACTAAGAACTTCATGAGTTGATATTGTTACTCACTATAACTAATAGTAGTTGTGAGTTCAAGCCAGAAGAAGAAACCATTAGGGCACCTTTTATCAAAGTAAGGGTATTTTGGT
>JBBYHH010636752.1:0-10436 GCA_038382905.1 Daphne laureola
CCCACTGCCCCGTCCAACATGGTTCTTATGAGGAGGTGGCCAGCCTCGCCACAGAACCATCCTGGAAAAGATCAGTCTAACAGAGGCATCGCCCATCTAAACACACCCTTAATCATTCCTAAACACTGCTCTGATACCAAATTGTCACACCACCCCCTCGCTACACGGCCCGGCGGGAAGCGGTTGCGGGGTCGGAGGGCGGCGGTGCGACAGACCTATAAATGCGCAGCATAATAGTGTGGGAAACCCATGTAGTCGGTCCATAAATGCGGAAGTTAGAACATACCTTAGAAGCATTCCTTGCTCCTGCAAAACAGAATACCAAATAGATAGCAGATAAACTGAGCTCAACTCAGGCCAGATGCTCCGAAAGAAGGCTACCTCAGGCAAGCACTTCCCGATAAAGTAAACACACAATAGTCGATAATGAAATCTCATACATAGACAGAAAACATCATTACAACATTCCTTAACTGTTCTTACATGACTACATGATTGTGCAATCTATGCTACAGAGCTGCTAAAAGCTACCAAAAATACATATGCAAATCCAGGTATCATTCAACAAGATCCGACAAAGCCTAGTCCAATTGATTGTTGCACTGCTAGCTGTAATACAGAATGACAAACCATTAGTCATAAACTTAATGTACCATGTTTGACCACTGTCAGTAATAACCAGATCGATAATCCATACAATAATGCTATTGCTTTCCAGAAGCCCATTCTAACCTTAACCTTAAACATAGAACACATAAAGAGCTAATGTACATTTAGGTGCAAAATCACTACTGACCATGTGGCACTACTCCGCAGGTCTAGTACCAGATGCTCCTAAAATGTTTAAAGTTTAAGGGTGAGTTCCCGAAAGAACCCAGTAAGAGTTTAGGTAGAAGTAAAGGTTTTCTTCGCGTAACCTGCAAAGACCATGTCAGAAGATACAGATATACAAAGTACAGTTCAATATACAGACATATATCAGAATCAGAGAACAAACATTCACAACCCTATCCAGCGCACACACCACGACGGCCTCCTTAGTTGTGGAACTTCCATAGATCCACAGTAAAGAGTACAAAATTACTTCATACCAACACAGACACAGACACTCAGACATTCAGACGCTTGGTACCAGTGAGGGCCTAGGACCCTTTCAACCGTCGTCATCACCCTAAGGGCGGAAACAGAACAAAAACAGAAGGTTTGGTGCTCAAAGAGATGCATGAAACCAAGCAGAGTACAAAAATAGAATCAGAAGATTCGGTGGTCCGAAGATGCACGAAATCGAGCAAATTAGAATCAGACAGAAGCAGAGAGAATGTGGTCACATGGACACACAGAACTAGTCAGAATGCAGAAACAAAATCAGAACAGAAATCAGAAACAGAGAGTTCATGGTCATGGAGACCCACGAAACCAATCCCATTTCAGACCTATAACCGTGTCACAAACAGAGGGTTCGGTGGTCAATCTGACTCACGGAACTATGACACGTTGTGTCGCACCCAGTTAGTTTGGGTCCGAAGACGCGTGAACCATGACACTTCCCTTAGCCATCATCGGGTTCGGTGATCTAAAGGATATACGGAACCGTTGTACATTCCTTTAACCTGCACACCTCTACCGCTACCTTGTAACTAATATTAGACTCAACTATCAAGATCTAAGACCGAATTCAGAGATCCATATCTAAGACTAATCTCAACCGACCCATACCGTATAAATACATATACGAGAAGGTTGAACCTTTACTTGAAAGCAATAGCAATCCTTAAAGCTTCCTTGAAAACCTTCAACACTTGGTGTAATTATGAACTTATGTCAACACCTGCCCCATTACCAATACAGATGCACATATAAGTCATATATGTATGTACATTATCGATTATGCGCTAGCGTTGCATTTCCTTAACCACAATTCCCAAATATCGCCAAATTCCGTTTTGGGTTCTTTACGCAAAAGTTGCCCAAACCTTAACCAAAACCATTCTAACTTCACATGCATGTTTAATAAGATATTCCTAAGCTATTCATGCATTAACAACAAGATTTTCCTTCATATTCCAAGATTTCACAAAAATTGTGTAACTTCGTAATCATTCGATAATCCTACGTTACACCGTGAATTGCAACTCATTGCAAGTATTAAAGTTGCTTAAAACCACCATATTAACACAATGGAATTGATAAATCATCCAAGAACAACACTTCTATCGTCCACCCAATTCCCTATGGTGTTTGCTTTCGCTACTAATTTCAGTCATAATTGGACAACATTCCAAGCATTAATGTTGTTCCAAATACACCCAATAACAGTAATTAGGCACCAATTCAACATTCTTTTAACAATGTGCACATAAATGTCCATGAACCCTAGAATTCGAATTGATCAAATTCAAACTCAATCAACGGTGTAAAACATGTTTCTAGCCCTACATCATCACTAGAACATGTCTACAACTTTATACCAACCAAGAAACTTCAGAAAACTCACCTTCAAATTCGGACCTAAACTTGGAAATCCTCCAAAACGTTGGGTGATTCAACTTTCAACCGTGGAATCCTTCCTTTGGTTGAGAATCTCGCATGAAGCACGTTTCCTCTCCAATTTTGAGCTTGGTTTGAGTGATTTTGGTGCTAGGGTGAGGTTGGGGTCGAAACTTGGGGTTGGAGGTTGAAGACGGGTTAAAGAAATGAATGTGAATCCCGTTTTTCGGGTTTCCATCCTTTTTATTTTTCCTGTCCAGGGTACCAAGCGATCGCCTGGGATTTTGTCCCATTCACCTGGTCCCTCGCCTACCTCCCTGCCAAAAATGTCCCAAGGGTCAGGCGATCGCATGGCCATGGCTTCCTTCACCTGGCCAGTCGCCTGGCTCCCTGGCCAAAACACATTCTGGGTCAGGCGATCGCCTGCGAGCATGATACGCTGACCTGGCTGGTCGCCTGGACCTCTGTCCACTTTGTTCTTTGGGGTCATGCGATCGCTTGCCAGGAGCCCCGCTCGCCTGGCCAGTCGCCTGATCCCCTTTCCACAACCCGTTTTCATTTCCCTCCTCAGGCGATCGCCTGGCCTTAGGCGCGCTTCACCTGGAGGTTCGCCTGCACACCTGAATTCTTGAAAAACCCCGTTTTCTTCTCGCACACTTAACCAAACACTCAAATCAAGTTCCATCAACATTAGAGATCATTAACATACCAAAAACACACAATATTCAATAACTTTAAGATCAAATAATACCGAAATTAATCAATCGAAATCCTTTACCTTAAATCTTGGCGGTGAAGTACTCGTCCGCCGACCATTTTCCAGTAAAGAATTTCCGCCAGCTCAGGGTGGGTGTAACACTATTTTTAGTATTTATGGTGATTTATAACATTTTATGAGTTCCGAGACATTTTGCCAAAACATTGGGTTCGGAGGGCAAAATGGTCATTTCAAAAACATTGACAGAAAAATAATTGTTGGGCTATTACTAATAGGCCGATGGTTTTGGTCTTGAAATGGGCCAAATGGTTGGGCTTAAGTTGGTAAGTATTATGGTATAAGAAAGTAAAGGAAATAAGGAAGAAAAGTTGTAATGATTTTGGATAAAATCTTACATAACCTTGTGTCATGAATCGAGCGGTGAGAATCCTACATGAAATCTCATCTAAGGGATGAGATTGATGTGGAAGAGGATAAGTCTACTACATAATCCTATCTAAATCATAAAGGAAAAGAAATGAATTATGATTTAGTAAGTATATGAGTAGTAGTAGTAAGAGAAGTAACATGACAACACAAAATTGTTCTCTCTCTACTCTCAATGGCCAGAACTTTTAGTGAGCATTCTTGATTATTTTTCATCAAATATATCCTTAATCCAAGCTTCAAGATCAATATTCAACAAAGTTTAATGAAGGTAAAGGATTTTCTTGGTTAATTAGTAAGGTTTTGTAGTTGAAATGTTGAATTAATCTCTCTTTCTCTTCTATTCTTGAAGTGAAATTTATAGAGGAAACCATGCCCAAATTTCTTCATCAATCCTTCCTAAGTTGTTGAGGTAAGCTCAAATCCTTGATGATTCCTAAATTTTTTAAGTTTTGGAGTTTCTTGGAAAGCATGTTCATGAACATCTTTGGATTTGAGTTTAAAGCATGCTTGTATTATACTCTTGGGTGTATGATGAACATGTCTTATTCTTGGTTTGATGTGAAAATCACTAAAGTATTGAGAATTGAATTGTCTTAATTCCAGCTTCAATCTTTGCAGTTTTGAGACCAGATCTTTTGCCGGATTATCATGCTTTAAAAGAGCTATCCATGAGTTCTTTAGAAGGGCAGGGAATGACTGGTGGATCATCCACATATTGAGGAATCTAAAGGGTCTTCTTCTTAGTATCTCCTCGGACTGAATGGAGAGAAAGGATATAGTATGGTCAGAGAAGGGGCTCGCTTTAAATTCAGCTTTAGCCGTGGGAAATTCCTTAAACCACTACAAGTTTGCCATTACTCTATCCAATTTGCAATAAATTCTCGTAGATGATTCCTGGTGATTACACCAAGTATAAAGAGGACCTATACTACAGATGTCCATAAGACCCAGGTCATTACACATATTTGATAAACCTGCAGCATGGAGGGAAGGATTAGCAGTATTTGCTAATTTCTCTGTGTCATTGAGAACCTCATTAAAATCTCCTAATAATACAGAAGGGATTTTAATGGACTGAGCATATTCTATAATATTATGCCATGCTTCAGTTATCTGAGAAGGTGAATTCGAGGCATAAACTATGGATAAGCAGACACTCCACTGTTCCACCGAATGTTCCACTCTCAGATGCACATACTGCTCTTCTACCTTAATAGTGTGAACTTTCAATATTGACTGATCCCAACCAACCCAGATACACCCATTATAGGCTAAACAATAATTGTTAAGGGATGACCAGCCACCAAATACCTTTCTGAAGATGGACATAAACTTGAAGCTCTTCACTCTTATCTCAAGCAATGCAACCAGACTCAACTTTTTTCTTCTAATTAGTTTCTTAACCTCTTTCTGTTTAATGGGATCATTCAGACCCCTCACATTCCAGCAAGCCCACATTAGTAAGGAATGGGGGGAAGATTCTCATCTTCATCTGTACCATTTGGTTGGATATGGGAGAAGTAGCTTGGTAAGACAATGGAAGTTTTTTCTTTTGCTTCCTTGCCACTTCCTTTTTTTCGCCACTGCCTTCTTGTTACAAGCTAAAAGTTTATATCAGACTTCTTATCTTTCTCGAGTATAACTGTATCATGGAGTTCTGAAGGTTGTCCCTGTACCGCTTGTAATTGACTGCTGGACTATCCATCCTGGGCCCTTTGTTTCTGAGCAAGAATTTTATCTGTCCGTATGTGATCTCTATGTTGGACTGGTTTGTGATTTGGATCACAATCAACCTCTTGGTGTCCCCATTTCTGACATTTGGGACAAGGTAGGGGATTCCATTCATACTGAACTTGCTGTAAGTGAATGTCATCATGGGTTGAGTACTTAAGAATATCTGGAGCCTCAGCTGCATTGTGTAAGGAGACTAGGATTCAGGCATAAGAAAGTCTTGTACGCTGAATGGTTGGGGTATCAACCATTAGAGGCTTACCTAGAACACTTACCAACTTGCTCAAGAGCCTAGGAGTCCACAACTCCATTCTTAAGTCTGGAAGTCGAATCCATACTGGCTTTTCCTCAAACAGATTCTTATCGACTTTCATCCCTGGCTCATATCTCTTCAGCATCAGGGGTTTATCAAACACGGAATAGGTTAGTGCCTCATAGATTTTGCAGAGATCGTCGTTTGAGTGGAATGTGAAGAGGAAGAAACCATATTGTTTTACAATCGTTGGAGGTACAATGTCTACCCATCTTGCTTTAACAAACTTCTGCATATTCGTCCAAGACACTTATGTACCCATAACGCAGCCCACCAGAGTATGCTTTCAATGTTTAGATCCTTCCTCTAAATTCCCATTCGAGAAAACCAGGTCTTCTTCTTTTAAAACTTCAGGAACAAATTCAAGCAAGAAATTGGGATTCTGTTGTACCTTCATGCTTTCGTTTCTGGATCGGGAGTCATTTTCTTCGGTCTGTACTCGATCTGCCCATGACTTTCTTGAACCGGATCCAGATGATTGTACAGTTGGAGTAGCAATTGAAGGTGGATTTATGAAGAATTTGATCTGTTGAGGTTTGGGGATACCTGTTGAGCTGGATATATGATCTGGATGCACAATTCCTTCATGTGTTTCAGAAGGTTCATCTTCAGAGATAGTCTCAATTTCGACCACAGAACTTAGGTCGATACGCTCATCTCCATCCTTACCTTGCTTCCCCTGAGAATGAAGATTCTTCTTATTACCCATTCACCTAGAGCACCGGAGAGTACTCAGAGCAGAGCTCCAGTGGTGACATCATTTGAGAGCGTTCTGAACATTCTTCTTACCTCAAACAACAAACAACAAACAACACATGGCTTCCACTCACTTTTAATAAAACTACCATAATAACTTAATTCCATAAATCAAATTATCACTTAAGCCATCAAATGAGCCCATTTAGGCCCAATGACCAGCCAACCGCCGGCCCCATTAACACCCCAACATTTAATTTTTCCGACAATTTTTCCAACGGTGACCATTTTGCCCTCCGAATCTAATTTTTGGAAAAATGGTCCGAGGCTTACAAATTGTTGTAATTCCATATAATTTCACATGATTGTCTCTAAATAGCTCATCGGGACATTTATTTCATTTACGAGCTCCATAATACATAATTTTCACAAGGTCCCGATAAATTACAAACCAACCTCCGGGAAAATTACATCAGAAAATAAATACATCCGGGGTGGTTGTAACAGATATTATGCATTTTTTTCTTTTTGATGAGGATATGGATATCTTCTTTATATAGAGAATGAATTAACTTGACTTGATTTTTATATGAGCAACTATTTGACTGAATTCTACAAGTAGTAAGTAGTTAGATACATGCGAATGATAAAATTGTTTTCTTTATCAATTCTTATTTATTCAAATACCCAATTCATAAATTGATAATATAATTTTTATCATAAAATATGTTCTTGTGTTCAAATAAACTGTGTTCTCCCAAAATAATTTTTTCCCGAAGATTGATTGAATATTTTTTTTAAAATAAATAATTTTCAAAACGAGAAACAAATAAACTATTCAGTAGGTATATGTACATAAAATATATATATATATATATATATTAGAAAATTCTATTATAGTTTCTATGCTATCAATTTGTTCTTATCTCTTTTTTTTCTCTTTTAGCAAAGGTAGTATTATTATTTATCAAAGGGCATTACATAACCAGTCCGGTAGCGATACCGTCCAAGACTTTCTTCCAAGAACAGAAAGGCCATGCTTGGCAACTTTACGAGCTACTGCATTAAAAAGTCTAGGGGAAAAAATAAATATGCAAGAAGAAAACAAGGACTTAAAATGTAATGAATCATTTATATGAACCATCATTGATGATTGGTGGCTCATACTACCCGAGATCTAAGAGGAAGAATGAGCGGAGGTAGAATTCACTCAAACCCTAGCTTGTATGCATCATGAGGTTTGTTTTTGAAGCGGGGATCGATGGGATGGATCTAGCACCTCTCCACTCGAATGATGGAGCAATACAGATTTAGTTCCTAGGCCAAATGAGTTGAACCTAGGGGCTGGATAATAGAGATAGCAAGGAGAACCCTAGGGAGCAAGAGAAGGCAAAAGCTCTTTCAATCTTGCAAAATGTGAGTTCTAAGTTCAATTGGTGTTTTCGGCCAAAAGTATACGCTAAGGTATCCTCCAACAATCCGGCCGTTACATGAAAAGAATAACATACCCTATGTTTAGAAACTAACTAAACATTACATCCCAATTAGATGCTAACCCTAACTAGTTAAGCTAATTAAACTACTTAGCTAACTAATTCATACCATAAAAGTCTTAATAGGATTATTACATTTGAGATGTCTTGAAAGGGTGGTAGCATGGTAGCCGGAAGTAGAAAGATCCGTTTGGTAATGTCTTAGTCTCATCTTAATTGGTTTTGACTTCATCTTCTAGAGGGGACCACTGTTGATAGTGACACTTCTCCAATCTTCAAATGTCCACAAGCTTCATTTTAGATTCCAGTTTGATGAGACTGGTGCCATTGGATCCCTCTCTTCATGAGCTATCTATAGAGTACTCATTTGTCAATGTTTGGAGCACTTTGGTTTTGAGTGTCCAAAGAGCTCCAAAAATCGTTAAGTGTTGAGTAATCTTGGATGTTGTCTTCAACTGGATGCTTGAGCCAAGTGATGGTGGCTTCCTTGATGTATCCCATCTGATCTTTATCCAATTGCATTCCAAGGATGTCTAGCTTGAGGCCTAAGACTTGATGCTCCTCTTGTTGTTCTTCTTTGGCCGCAAAGAACCCATGAACAAGGTAAGGCATTCTTGGGCTTTCTTGGCACTAGACCTTGTCATGTGCCCTCCCAAGCCTTGGAATGGATGGATGCTTAGCTTAGGGCCTTCATTGGTGTCCTTCTCTTCCCTTGCCTTTGAACCCGAGGCCTTAGTTGCACTTCCCTCTTCATCCCCTTGCATTGTCATTGGTAGGATTGTATCATCCCCTTCTTCTTTGAAGGAATCCGACCTCAGATTCTCATCTTCCAACTCAGCTTCATAAGGAGAAAGATCACAAATATAAAAAGTAGCATGCACATTATATTTCTCACTAGGCAAGTCAAGCATGTATGCATTATCATTGATCTTCTTAACAATCCTAAAAGGACCATCTCCTCTAGATGCAAGTTTGTTCTTTCTATCTTGTGGGAATCTATCTTTCTTAAGATGCAACCACACCTAATCCCCCTCATTGAAAGTTACCCTCCGCCTACCATGGTTCACTTTCCTAGCATATGACTCATTCATTTTCACAAGTTGTTTATGAACCTTATCATGCAACTCTCTCATCCTCTCAACCTTCTTTCTACCATCAAGATTAATCATGTCATCATGAGGCAATGCAACCAAATCAAGAGGTGTAAGAGGATTAAAATCATAAACAACTTTAAAAGGACTAAGTGAGGTAGTGGTGTGATAACTCCTATTGTATGAAAACTCAACATGTGGTAGCATCTTTTCCCATTATTTCAAATTCTTCTTTAAAAGTGTCCTCATGATAGTTGTATGTGTTCTATTAGTGACCTCGGTTTGACCATCCGTTTGTGGGTGACTAGATGTGGAATAAAGAAGCTTAGTTCCTAACCTAGACCACAAAGTCCTCCAAAAGTGAGACAAGAATTTGGCGTCCCTATCACTAACAATAGTCTGAGGAAATCCATGGTATTTCACAACTTCCTTAAAGAACAAGTTTTCTACATGTTGTGCATCATTCATTTTATGACATGGTATAAAGTGTGTCATCTTAGAAAATCTATCAACATCTAAAAATATGAAATCATGTCCATGTGATGTCCTAGGAAAACAACTCATAAACTCCATGCTAATATCAACCCAAGTGATGAGTGTCAAAACACGCACACTTTTATGCGGCATTTTCATACAATCCATACATCTTCCATGCATAAACTGGATCATTAGTGCATTTTACTTGTTATCTTCAATTACTTTGTAGATGCAAGGTGCAAAGGTGAAATGGAGCTAAAAATGATGCAATTAGGAGGCTCGTGAGTCAATTTAGAAGTTAAAAGACCAAGTCAAAAACTCTCGAGTCAAAGAATGAGGATTTCAAGTCAAATGAAGGAATTGGGAGCATTTGTTTTGCTAAGGAGCTAAGCCGGCGCGCCCCCTGAGGTCGTGGGTCGCCCTGAGCATCTTTGGCTGGTGTGACCCCATACACCAAGTTTCAAGCCCAGTAGGAGAGGAGGGTCGCGCCATACAAACTAGCTGATGCAACCTCCCTTTACGTGATGCACGATAGTAGAGCGCATTAAGCATAAGAATTCCTTAGATTTACTTGGGCTAGCCCATGTTTTTCATCCAAATCTACCCTTAATGACCCTTTTTTGGGTGTCCAATATGTCTGGGGGAAATTTAGGATGTGATGTCATTATAAATAGACTTTTTAGGGTAAGTTTTAGGTAGAGAAGATCAGAATTTTGAGATTGCAGCAACTTTTTCTTCTCCTCCATTACGGGTTAAAGTTCCCCATTTATGGTGTTCTTCAAGATTTCTTCAAGATTGCTTCATTAAAGGCTATTTATTCTCCTAATTTTATCTAGTTACTATGTTTACTTCTATGAGCATGCTGATTATTGTAGTAAGCATGTGTTTTAGTGAGTAGTTGTATATGATCTTCTAGGATTTTCTTACCTAGGAGGCTAATTATCATCTATCATGTCTATTGATGCTTAGATATTGATTCCTTGTGCCTTTTATACATTTAT
>JBBYHH010636863.1:0-10436 GCA_038382905.1 Daphne laureola
AAATAGATACAGTAGAAGGAAGCCCCGCCCACTTCGTTGGGCTAGAACTTCCCGAGTATAAATATACAGACCCAGAGTATAAAAAATAACAGCAAAACTTATATGATGTCTATATGCAGTCTACTCCTACAGTGCCAGAGTCCAAAAGTAGGAATGTACCTTGTAGCCTGAGTGGTAGGCACCACAAGCTACAATACTACTGCTGCTGCTAAACGTAAATAGAAGTTAAATGTCATACATAACAGATAAATGAATAGATAGATCTCAGAATGAGTCTGACAAGACTACCCCCAGGCAGAAAACAGAAACCACTAATAAAAGCAGTCAAGTACCTCAAAAACCAAAATCAGAATACGATCACTGCGGGAATCTACTCCACAGGACATTTTCCCGGATCTCCTGAAATATTAATAATGTGGGGGTGAGTCCTCGAAAGAACTCAGTAAGGGGGTAGGTACAAATAACAGATAAAATTTTAAAAATATTTTACCTGCAAAAAGGGTTAGTATGTAGTGAAATAACAGATACACAATCCTAAATATATCAGGGATATGAAATGCAGATGTCATGATATGGAATACAGACGTCCCATCGGACATGTTTGTTGTGATCCAGTATAGAAGGTCAAAGACCCCTAATTATTTCAGATAATCCCAAAAATGACAGCACCCGCAATGGCTTATTAGGCTCACCACATAAGGGTCAAAATCGCATGGTACCAGCGAAGGGATGTACGGCCCCTAAAAACTATCATAGTCACAAAGTGACGAATATCCAAATAAGTAGAGAAGTTGATCCATTCTCGATCACCGATAGTTATAAACCGATAATATAAAAATCCTGCATACCATTACCCTATCATGTGACTAGCCCCGAGATTCATTGGGCCCCACCCTCGACCCGAGTACTAGCCATTAACTAGCCTAATACGTATGAAGATAAATCTACATCGCATATTAAGAAAGTTAAACCCCTTACCTTAAAATATCGATAAATCTACTGAGCCCACCGAAGCAACTATCAGCAGACAATCCCGAACACAGAACCTAATCCGATATTCACAGAAATGCAGAATGGTAATTACTTAACTAGAATTTCTAAGTTATGGTAATTTACCGATAATTACACCATAAGTCCTTAAATCTATCAAAAAGTGCATTTTAGCCCTGATTTCCATAAAGTGACTAAAATTCACATAAATTTCATACTTAACTCCAAAAAGGTTCTCTTTCCAATTAATTCACTAATATTACACATTAACACCAAAACTTTCATAAAATGTGCAATTGATCCCAAAACTTCAGAAAGTAACAAAACACCATTTTCTGTACACTTTTCAATTCTTTTCCAATTAACCATGAACAATTACCCAAATAATCATAATTAATTCGGCCAACCATCCAACTTTCATCCAAAGTACATTTTGACCCCAAACATTTCCAAATTGATTCCTTTCAATTCTAACTTCATTTAATCCACCAAGTCATCAATTAAACCAACTTAAACAACACTTTAACAACCAAAATTTATAACAAGCCACCCTAAACTTTCGGCCTTGTTTCAAAATTTACCCAAACATTTTCCTTCAACTTTCAACAACACATTCTTGATTAATCCATCAATTAAACAACAAACCAATATTTTTCCAACAATAAAATCAACCTAAAAACCTTCCAACTTTCAGCCATACATGGTTCTTTACCAAAAGTGAGTTCTTCAAAATTTAACCAATATTTTTAGGAGTCCATTAACATCACTAAAACAACCCAACTTCATGCCTAACCAAACAACATCAACAAAACATCACAAAATAATGATTTCAGCCTCCACATTTTCTCCACCTTCCCAAATGATTCAAGCTTCATACCAAGCATTAAAGTTGCTCCAAATATACCCAAGAACATGAATCAAGCATCAAAACAAATTTCCAACATGCTTTGATATTACACTACTTCCAAAAATCCATAAAAATGCTCATTTCTTCATGGAATCATGTAGTATTCTTTATACTACTTCAACATAACCTCATAAACATGCTTACCTCAAGCAATAATCCAAGAATCCATGAAAAGAATTTCTCCAAAAATCCTTGACAAAACCGGCCCTAAAATGAGAAACAACAAAGATAAGCTCAAATAACTTCTAAGCTTAGTTTCTCTTTGAAACCACGATTTAAATGAGCTCACCTTGAGTTTCTCCTTGATGATTTTCTTGAAGAACTTTGTCCAAGAAACACTTAAAGTTTTGGCCCTAAAATGAGAGAATGAATAATGAATTTCCAAGCTTCCAAACTTGATAGAACTTTGAGATAACCGTGGATATGATCTTACCTTCTTACTACTTGAAGATTGATGAAGTTTGTTGATGAAGACCTCTCCAAAAATGGTTCCAAACGTTCGGCCAAACTGAATGAGAAGAGGAGAAGATGTTCCTTGAACTTGCAAGCTTGTTTCCTTGTTAATCTTTGCAAGAAAACACCAATACTTCAACAAACCTTTAAGCTTTTGTGAATGAATCTTCAAGAAAGGATGAAATGGAAGAGAAAATTTGTGAGAGTTTTTGGTAAAGGATGAGGATGAAGGCTGGCCAAGTGAAGGGAGACAAAGAGAAATTGCTAGTCATAATTTGGTCAAGAAAACACATCTCCTTAAATCACTCACCCACCTCTTACACATTTGTCCCCTACCTATTATTATAATAACCTATAGTCAAAGCCTAGTAACAACTAATATCTTCCCAAAATCCCTATAACTTTGGAAGCCCTTAAGTAATTAGGATTAGTGGGCGTTTTTGCTCAATTTTCCAAAATGACCATTTTGCCCTCCAAAACCAATTTTTGGCAAAATATCCCGGGATTCTCAAAACATTAGAAATTGTTAAAATCCCACAGAATGGGCTCCAAATAAATTCTCCAAACATAGAATTCATTCATAATCATGTACATTACACATCATAATTTGTCCCGGTAATTATACAAATCCAATGTTTGGGCAAAATACATCAGAAATTAACCAAGGGCCCGAGGTGAGTGTAACATGCCCCAGCCCCAGTTGCGGCATATATTTTTGTGCGAGAATTCAGCAGACACCATGGATTTCCATCAAATGTTGTTTCAAATCATGATCAAGTCTTTATGAGTAACTTCTAGAGAGAACGCTTCAAGCTGCAGGATATTGTTTTGTCTTCCAGTAGCTCATATGACCCTCAATCCAACTGGAAGATTGCGATTATGAATCACCAGTAACTTCAAGATGACTACTTATGGAGCTTTACAACGGAGCAACCTATAACATAGGGATGGTACTTAACTTGGGCAGAATGGCGTTATAATACTTCCTCGCATTCATCTATTCAGGTAAATCCCTTTGAAGTTGTCTTTGGAAACCCTCAAACATCCCTCCTAGATTATGTAAAAGAGTCTACCAACAATGCCACTATTGAAGAATTGCTCGTTGCTCGCATTAGAATTCTTCAAGCACTCAAACATCCCCTCGCTCGAGCTCAACTGCACATGAAGATTAAGGTCGATGCACATCAAACTGATAAGCAGTACTCTATTGGTGATTTGTTTTATATCAAACTCCAGCCTTACCGAAAGACCTCTCTAGAACATCTCAAATCTAAAAAGTTTCCTCGACACTTCTACAGGCCATACCAAGTGCTGAAACCAATTGATTTTGTGGCTTATTGTTACGACCCTAAACCGACCATGCAAGTAACTATAGTTTAGAGTAGTAACGTTCAAGATCTTTTATAGTTGAGTTTTGAAAACATTTGAAGAAAAGAGTAAAGATATAAGTAGAGTTTGAAATAGATTTTAGGGAAAAAGTCCCTCTTTGCCATCAATGTTTGGTAAAATGACTCTTTTTGCAATTATTTTTTAAAATAAACCCACTTGAAATTATTATTAGTTTCCCGGTCAAATGTTTTCATTGAAATTATATTCTGGACCCATTTTATCACTACTTTGACTAATAGCGAGAATATTAGAGCATATTCCGTTACGGTGCTATGACGTGTAATTTTTGTAAACGTGGCATCTAATGATTGGTGATGACTGGGTAACGCTTAAGATGACGTTTTTTAGAGCAATGAAGTGACAATCTTCATTCTCGATTATTATCAATGACATGCTCTACTCTCTGCTACGCAGCTGATTTTGGAGCTACCTCCTCGAGCTCCGAAAGCTGCGATTGCTTCGAGGCATATATTATCAATTTCTATGAGATCTATGGTAAGGGTTTCACAGTGATAATGGATCTAAAGAATTTGATTTCACTGAGAGATATCTGTTCACTAGGATTTCACAGAGATAAGATATGTTCAGATCTATCCAGGAACTATTATCCATTTTCAAAATTACTCATTTATCCTGGAAAATGATGGAGTGAAATTAATGTGTTCAGATCTGTCCAGCGGTTTTGTATGATGCTCTGGAAGCTACTGCGAGCCCACTTCAAGAAATAGGTTCCTAAAATGGCTTATCACCTATCGCACAACCTGGCGAAGGGGCACAGGTTCGTGAAAGAGGCTACGGAGGAGGGGCACAATCTTTTCATGAACAATTTCATGTTTATCTCCATCGTAGGGTTCTTGAATCTTCATAGATCTGTATATGCCTGGTTAAATTAGAAACAGAGAAACCTCTCAACTCTACTCTCATCTCTCTTCTGCCTTGTGAAAGGTATCTAAAATGGTGACGTTTCTAGGGCAATTGAAAATATGGTGTCAAGAAGAATAAATCGGCTTTGATAAAAAAAAAAGAACAGACAGGCGACAATGATTTGGGGTAGGAAGTGATTTTATCAGAGTTGCATATGGTGGAAATTTTTGTTTTGGTTGGGCTAGATTTTTGTTTTGGTTAGGGACACGCACAAAGTGCACTATGTGGTGATGTTTTTTAGATTCACTTTATAAGCAAACAATCACTTCAAATTAAATTTATACTCTTCACTTTGCAGTATCTAATCAATCATAGTAAAATGATAAAAAAAATGAAGGTCAAACCCAAGAGAGAGGGTATCCAATCTATTTCTAGTGTAATATGACTAATCTACCTAAAGATATGGAATAGGATGTGGTGGTGATGATAGGATCAAATGTAAATAGTGGAAAATGTAATGAGATGAAAATATCAGTAGCTTGGGTGTTAAGTCACAAAAGGATAAAGCTATAAACATGCAACGATTATATGTAAACTACATTAATTGGATCGGTTTTCTCTCATAACACCGTCCTACGTCTCAACTAGAGTTCCTATTAGGCACTCTTATGCTTTAACAGTTGCCTCTTTGAGGATTACATCACAAGTCTTAACTACTAATAGAGTTCTTAGGGTCTTCTCGAACTACTAAGTCATCCACCGATCAATTTCCATAAGTCTACTTCAAAAGAAGCCCTCTCAAGCATTCAATTAAAGACTAAATGATATGTCAATGTAGGGCTAGTTTCCTACATACATACTATGGTGAGATAAGTACACAAAATTAATATCTAATCACAGAAAACATGCCCAACATGGTTTACACCCTAGGCAAGCAAAACCCTAGGAGATCATATAAATCTACTCACTAATAGACATGTTAATCACAGAAATTAGCATGATCATACAGTAAAACATTATAAGAAAAGAAGAGTAAGGGATAAGAAACAACTGTAGGAGATGGATCATGAAGAAATCAAGAATCCTTCCTTAGAGGATGCTACAAAATCCACCAAAAGCTCCAAATCCTTTGCAAATTTGTAGCTCCCTTCTAATCTAATGGAAACTTACCCTATATATACCACTAGCTAATGTCCTAATTGACCCTAAACATCATGGTCACCTTATGCTACTTAAAAGAGGGTAAATTGGTACTAAAATTGATTATAATTCAGTTACCTAAAATAAAAACTGAGAAAATGACATCTAACAAACAGGAGAGAGAGTAGCTGAGGTGGCAGAATGACGCATCATCATGGCACCAACAAGTGGCACCTCTCAAACTTTCTACCTTAAGTAGAGCCTCCTTATGGTGCCATCTTTTTCCTTTGGTGCTAGACTGGCACATCCTGGCACCTCATAGTGCCTCAATGTGGCGCCTCTAAGTGTTAATGGTGGAACTTAGTGGTGGCATGGTGTCACCACTAAGTAGTCCCTCCTTTTCTTCAATTGAGTCTGCCATCTTTGCCAAATATGGAATTGAGTCCTCCTCAGCTCCTCCTTGAGACTTGAACTCTTTATTTTGGCCCAGGATTTTCCATGATGCTCTGTAATAGTATAAACTCCATCCCATGCACCCATTTTATGCCCATTGAACTCCTTTTACACCTCAACACCTTGCATCTGAAAACGATAGAACTTAGCAAGTAAAGCACATAAAGCTATGAAAATCAAGCATAAATGATGTGTTTTACATCTTAAACATCAAGGAAATGTGAGTGTGTTTACACACAGAACACACCCCGAACCCAAACTATTTCTAGTCCTTAGAAATACACACATCTACAATCTCAGATTTCTCAATCTCACCATGCTTACTCAAGTCAATTCATGGTTTAAGACTGTAGACCCAAGTATGGCCAAGAGTGGGGTAAATTGGTCTTAAAAAAAAAATTAAAACCTTTGCCTTTTTAACCAAAACCTTCTAATCAACACGTTGACAATATCAGAGTTGAGTATACTTACAGCAGCAAGATGTCAACTCGTTGATGATGTGCACTGACAAAAGTAAATAGAAGGAGAGACACATGGATTTATAGAGGTTCAGTCAACACGACCTACATCCTCTACTCAAGTCACACTTGAGATTTTTTACTAGAACTGAGGCCTAACACATAAGGCTTATACAAATTTCCTGACACAGAGGACTTGAACAAAGGCTGCCTGACAAATAAGACTTTATGCCACTAATGCCTAACAAACATGACTTTGTACAATGAATGGCCGACACACAGGCCTTTCTGCCAAGGTTTCCTGACAACCAGGACTTAGAAAGGATGACAATAATGCTATGATCAATGCATTGATAGAGTAGTCTATTAACTTTCATCTTCCTTGGGAAGTATCACTTAATCAGTGATGTAGAACTGGTCTACCACCACCAACTAATGATGTTGATCAATATAAGCTCGAGGGATGGCCTCTTAAACAGAATAAGAATGTAAAGAGTAGAGAAGGCTTCTATGTTGATGATGAACTCTATACTGATGTAGTCAAAGCTTCTAGAGGATGATCTTCAGGATGATTGCAGCTTAATGAGTGATAGCTCGAGAGTTTCTTTCTGTGAGAGTGATGAAGATGAAGAGTATTCATAGAATGTACAAAGATAAGTAGTATTTTTGTTATGTGTGTCTTTGTCTTCATCTTCTCTTCAGATTTTATAGACTCCAAGGTCTTCCTAAATGGGTACAAGCATCTGACATCAATTCATAGCCGTTGGGTATGAATAGTTTCCATTTTGGAGCTTTCTGACCGTTGTCAATTGATTTCTAGCTGTTTTAGATCTTCACAAATTATGCTCTTCATTCCATCAACACGTTAATGAAGGCTAGCTTCAATAACTTGATGGTTTTTCTTCATTCATATTGTCTTCTATTGTGAGCTTTAAACTTGTATGCTTTCAATCATTGTTAATGCTCAGTAGTGGAGTGATTTCCTTCTTGTATGAATGCCTTGAAACTTGTGATTCATGAAGCTTGCATTCTGAGCAACTCTGATATCAACGCGTTGATGCCTTCTACATCAAGCGTTCCTTGATTTGTTTGCATAAATGATTAGATTGGAATTTGTCAATCCAATCTCTTCTTGATTATGATGGAGAAATTGACTGTTGCTTCCAAGTAAGATATTTCAGCATTAGTCCTTCAATTTTCCTACAAATGTGGCTAAGAAACAGGTCCACATTAATCATGAAATTGGATATAAATGCTTATAAACCTAAATATGTAAAGTGTTCTTCATAACACTTGAGTTCTTGTACTTTTGCATACTTTAGATTCTAATCCCAATGTTTTTGGTCTAATTATACAAGAATTAGTAATCTTGTTGAGTGCAACTAAGTTTATAAAAACTTTGAAAATAAGTCCTTAAGGTTTTTGAATCATCAAAACAAACTGGTTTGAAGACAACAAAGTTAATAATCTCCCTCTTTTTGATGATGACAAAACACTTCAGAAAGTTTTGATAACCCTTTGCAATCTGTTTGATAAAAGGTCTCATAGCAGAGTATATGCTCCCCCTTAGGATGAGCTTCTGTAAAAACCTTTTTCAAACCTTTTAATACATTCTCCCTTAGAACATATTCTCCCCCATAGGAAAATAGTTTTGGATAATGATATTGGGAATGTAGTGCATTGTACCAAATGTGACAAGCTCCCCCTTACTTCTTGAACATATTTATCCCCTTTTTTGTTATCATAAAAAGGTACAAACCAGAGGAGTGCATATGCAAGACATAAAGTGGGATTATATGTATTACTTAGCTTTTATCAACGTGCTGATAAACTACTCATCAACGTGTTGATAAACTCAGAGTGATACATATAGTATTCTTGTACTATGATTGTCACTTATCAAATATGGAAGCATAGAGATATAACAGTTAAGATCATGGTTTTATATCAAATACACCAGTATTGATGTGATCAACTTATTTCTGAGAGATAACAGTGTATCTAGATGATCAGTGCATGCTTATCAGAGATGATAGTTTATCCTTGTAGGCATGATCAACTAGTTTCTGAAATTGCATATGTTTAACAAACAAGTATGTCTAACAATGTATGAGTATCATTATACTGAGTATGTATCAGTTTAGATCAGGGATAAGTAGCACTTGCATTTTAACATATATGATTATGAATGCAATGTAGTTACTGAGCTATGCTATTGATGTCCCTTTTTAAAAGGGTTTGACAGGTCGTGTGTATCTTAGCATGAATATATGTAAGAAAGAAGGGGTTTGAACTCCCAACTTTCACATAAATACATACAAACAATAAAGTAAATGCCCATTCAAATAGGTTATGTAGTTAACATGGATCAATGTGTTGAAGAACACTGTATCAGCGTGTTGATTGAACCATACTACAGAAGACTTATAACAATAACAATAACAATATGAAACAAATTGGAGGAAAGAAACCTTATATATAACTGAAATAAAAGGATTACAACATAATATATGTGGTACCTTGGTAGATATTAGGCACTAAAGGAGAAAATAAAAAGAAAGTAAAACAAAACTAAGAACTAAAAAATTAGGAGTTGATAGAGTCTAGTCCTAGGCATCCTATTCTGGGTTTTTAAGGGCGAGAGCTACGTGGATGTCAAAGTTAAGTTCTGGTTCTGATTCTGGTTCTACTTGTTCTACTCGAGCAGTCTTAATGAAGATTTTGGCTTTGTATGTGTTATTCTCAAAGACACAGGTGATTTCCTCAGGGTCCTAATCTTCCACTTTCTTCTCTTTTCTCTATTCTAGAGATTGTTCTTCTTCATATCTGGCTCTCTTAGCCTTGTTCTGTTTCTCCTCTTCAGTAAAATGGAAGAAGATGTCACAGACCTCCTTTATAGAGAACCCTTGCTTCCTTAGTTCCAGAATAGGTCTTGTGATGCCTTTTACATAATAGAGCTTCATCCTTTTAGATGTTACTTCAGGCTCTGAGAAGTGTTTACCCTCTTCATTGTGTTTGGCCAATTATTCTCTATAGGATGAGGATGGGGAGAAGAATTGATCCAAGAGTTCTTCAGTGTATAAACCTTCACTAGCAAGACTCTCAATGGTGTCCATAAAGACTACGATGGTCTTGATGTCCTTAGACACCTTGGTTGGCAACCAGACCTCATCATTTTCATCCATACTCCAGACATCATCTTATAAACTGTAGTCATCAACGCATTGATCAGATGAGGGATCAATGTGTTGGTCTTCAGTAGTTACTTCCTTATTCTTGTTCTATGGCTCTAGGGAGGGTTGAGGTTCAGGACCAGTTAGGACATGAATTGAAGAGGATGGAGGAGATGGGGGAAGGATAGTGATAGAAGTTACCACTACAGGAACGAGGCCTTCTCTTGAGAGAGCAAGAAGCACCTCATTGATAATTTGATTAGGGTCGGCCATTTGAGATTTTGAGAGAAGAGGGTAAAGGATGAAACTCTAGAGAAGTTTAGAGCCTTGGATGTGTGAGAACAACTTTGACAAACTTAGGATTATATAGAGGCAGGGAGGAGCTAGGTTTAGATTATCGAAAGGAAGGATTTCTTTGAAGGAAAGAGATTTCTTTCACATGGAAAGGGATTTTTGTATTCCTCTAATCAGATGATGTTGTTTTTAGATCCACCATTAACATGTTTAACATGTTATTCAATCTCAATCATGTGTAATTCATACATAGAATTTTGGATTTCATCTTCATACAAGGCATGATGTTTCTTTGATAAATCATGCTTCTTTCTT
>JBBYHH010636974.1:0-10435 GCA_038382905.1 Daphne laureola
TTAAGCTCATTTCCTCCTTTTTATTTGTCAAGGCCGAATTTACCAAGGGAAGTTTTGGAGGAAGTATTCACAACCAATATTTGGAAATTTCTTAAAAGGTAAGCTCTAATGGTTGTTAGTCAAAAGTTCAAAGCATGTTGGAAAATTATTGTGATGCTTGAATCTTGTTGTTATTTGGATGATTTGGAGCTTGATTAATACTTGGATTAATGTGGAAATCATCATGGATAAAAAGTTGGGTATATGGTCGAATTTAAAGTGGAGTTTTAAGTTGATGAATGTTGAAGATTTTGGTGAAAAGTAAGTTGTATGTTGATGTTGTGATGATGAGAAACATGTATGTCGAAGTAGAATATTAAAAAGGTATTATGTTGAGAAAATGGGAAATGGCCAAAAGTTTAGGATGAATTTTAAGTGTGATTTTGTTGGATAAAATCATGGAAATAAGTTAGAATTAGTATGTTTGTAACTTTGGAAAAGTTTGGTAAAAAGTTATTGAAGAAAAATAATTTTTGACAAAGAAATGAAACTAGGCCGAAAGTGTGAACTTTTGAAAAATTGAAGTTTTGCGTGAAATTTGATAAAGTACAAAATTGGTAAAGTTTGGAGTGACTTTGGTCACTTTCCTTAAGGTTGGGGCCAAATTGCACATTTGGCTAAAGTAATGGGACTTGACATGTAATTATGGGTAAAAGAAGAAAAAATATGTTTCTTAAAGTACAAGTGTAAAATATGTAGCATTTAAGTGTATTTGGACACTTTATGCAAAATTGGGCTAAATTGCACTTTCTAGCAAAGTAAAGGGACTTCGTGTGTAATTAATTATAAAGGATGATTAATTAATGCTTAAGCGGAAATCTGGATAAATTACAAGTTTTTAAATCACTTTTAAGCAAGGTTTGACCGGTTTAGTCAATAGTTGACTTTTTAGTCGACATAGTGAAAATGGTTGAGAAATGTAGAAATTGTTTAAGTATAAAAACTTACAAAATTTATATTGTCTAGTTAAAGGTTGGTTGCCACAAAAACCATACGGGCTCGGGTCGTCACCGGACAGTAGATATTGGTTGTCAAGTAGGTAAGGGGTTAAATTTCCTTAATATGCATTTCAATTTTCCTGATGCATATTAGGTTAATTAATGTCTAGTACTCGGGTCGAGGATGGGGCTCAGTGACTCCCGGGGCTAGTTACACGGTAATATTAACGACACCCAGGTTTTTTTTTTAAATTATGGGACTTTCAACTCCCCACTATTAAATGGAATAAGTAACTGATAAATCGACTTAAGTCGATCCTGATATAAAATATAATTATCGGGTCAAAGTTGACCTCATGGTAGTTTTGGGGCCGATCACCCCCGTTTGGTACCATTCTGATGTTCTACCCCGATGGCTTTGCAAGCGTCGCGGGCTGTCATCCTGAAAATTGCATACCAGTCCTATGGACTACTGAATTGCATATCTGTCCAATGGACTCCTGAATTGCATATCATAACATTGCACATCATTATCCACGATATATTAGATTGTATAAATTGTTAGAATATGACATACTAACCTTTTATGAAGGTGTTTTAATATAAAAATCGTGATCCTTACCTACCTCCTTACGTGGAAGATGATAGAAATCTGTGAGGATTTACAACGGCTAGAAATCAATTAGCCAACAGTCAGAAAGCTCAAAAAATGAATAATTTGATACCCAATGACTATGAAATAATTCCAAATGCTCCTACCCATTTATGCACATCATGGAGTCTATAAAAGATGAAGAAGAAAAAGAAGGAAGAGATCGACACCCTACACATCTATGTACATTCTGTGAATACTCTTCATCATCCTACTCACTCACAGATTAAGAAAACTCTTGAGCTATCACTCACAAAGTTGTAATCCTCCAGAAGATCATCTGCAACCAGCTTTGACTACATCATAGAAGTCTTCATTAGATGGTGGTGATAGACCAGTTCTTCATCACTGATTAAGTGAAACTTCCCAAGAAAGAGGAAGGTTGATAGGATAATCTATAAATGCATTGATCACAGCGTTATTGTCAACACTCTAAGTCCTTTTAGCCAAGCATCCTTGGTGTAAAGTCCTGCGTGTCAGGCAACCATTGTACAAGTCCTATTTGTCAGGAAATTTATGAGAGTCTTGTTAGTTAGGCAATTGGTTAAGTCATGTTAGTCAGGCATTAGGCGTAAAGTCTTATGTCTCAAGAAGCCTTGTTGAAAGTCTTGTGTGTCAGGCACTTTATATAAGCCTTGTGTGTCAGGCTTCAGTTCTAGTGGAAAAAATCTCAAGTGTGACTTGAGTAGAGGACGTAGGTCCAGTTGACCGAAACTCTATAAATCTGTGTGCCCTTAAATCTTATACACACTTCTATCTGTACACACCATCAATGCATTTATATCTTATTACTGCAAGTATTATCAACTCTAATCTATCAACGTGTTGATTTGAGGGTTTTGTTTGTAAAGCCAAAATGTTGTAAACTTGTTTTAAGACCAATTCACCCCCTCTTGGCCATACTTGGGTGTACAATTAGTATCATAGCGGGTTTTCTTTTGAAGAACCTTGCAGTTTAAAGACAAAGATTAGATGACCAACACATCCATCTATAAAGGACAAAGCAATACCAAGCCTCCACTCTTTGATGCAACAAATTTCAATTAGTGGAAGAACAGAATTAGGATTCACATCCAATCTATTGACTTTGCCATATGAAGATGCATCATCACTGGAATACCAGATTCCTACCAAGAAGAATTCTGAAGGAATTGAAGTTCCAAAGGAGTATTCTGAATATGCTAGAGAAGATGATCAGATTTGCACACTCAATGACAAAGCTATCAACATTCTCTATTGTGCAATGACTCCTAATCAATACAATCTAATCTCCTCATGTGACAGTGCTCATGACTTGTGGAATAAGTTGTTAGTCACATATGAAGGTACTGCACAAGTCAAGGATGTAGACCCAAGTATGGCCAAGTGTGGGTGAATTGGTCTTAAAACAGATTTAAAATCTTTGGCTTTTCAACCAAAACCCTCTGATCAATAGTTGATAATATCATAGTTGAGTATACTGGCAATAGCAAGATATCAACGCGTTGATGGTGTGCACTTACAAACGTGTGTAGAAGAAAGAGTGACACAAGAATTTATAGAGGTTCGGTCAACAAGACCTATGTCCTCTACTCAAGTCACAGTTGAGATTTTCTCCACTAGAACTGAGGCCTGACACCAAAGGATTATACAAAGTGCCTGACACAAAGGACTTAAACAAAGGTTGCCTGACTAACAGGACTTTACACCACAATGCCTGACTAACATCACTTAACAAGGTGCCTGACTAACAAGACTTTCTCAAATGCCTGACTAATAGGTCTTTGTACAATCATTGCCTGACACACATGACTTTATGTCATTCCATTAATGTGTTGATGAAGACTAGCTTCAACAAGTTGGTGGGTTTTCTTCATTGATCTTGGCTTCTCTTGTGAGCTTCAAACTTGTGAACTTTGTTTCATTGTTGTTGCTCAGTAGTGGAGTGATGTGCCTCTTGAATGAATGCTTCAAAGCTTGTGATTCATGAAGCTTGAATTCTGAGCATCTCTGGTATCAATGCGTTGATGCCTGCTGCATCAAGCGTTCCTTGATTTCTTTCCATAAATAATCATATTACATTCTCTCAATAAAATATCTTCTTGATTCTGATGGAGAAATTGATTGTTGCTTCCAGGGATGAAACTCCAACATTAGTCCTTCAATTTATCTACAAATGTGAGTAAGAAATAAGTTCACATTAATCATGAAATTGGATCTAAATGCTTATTAACTGAGATATGCAAATATGTTCTTCCGAACACATGAATTCTTATACTTTTGCATACTTTACAATTTAATCCCAATGTTTTTTATCTAATCAACCAAGAATTAATAGTCTTGGTGAATGCACTTAATCTTATCAAAACTTTGAAAATAAGTCATCAAGGTTTTGGAATCATCAAAATAAAGTGGTTGAAGACAACAAAGTCAACAATCTCCCCATTTTTTATGATGATAAAATACTTCAAGAAGTTTTGATATCCCTTTGAAATCTGTTTGATAAAAGGTCTCATAACTGAGTATATGGTCCCCCTGAGGATGATCTTTTGTAAAGATCCTTTTTCAAACTTTGAATACATTCTCCCCCTTAGGAAAATAGTTTTGGAAAATGATACTGGGATTGCAGTGCATTGTACCAATGTAACAAGCTCTCCCTTACTTTTTGAACATATTTCTCCCTCTTTTTGTTATCATAAAAAGGTACAAAATATAGGAGTGCATATGCAAGATATTAGGTGGGACTATATGTATTGCTCAGTTTTCATCAATGTGTTGATAAACACAGAGTGATACAAATAGTACTCTTGTGGTATAAATGGCACTTTAACAAATATGTATGCTTCAAAGGATAAATACTGAGGAGCATGTTTTAAGAATGAATCCAACAATATTCGTATTACCAGTTTGTTCAGCAAATGAAAGTTTATCCTTATCAAAAGTTCATGGAATCTCATATAAGATACATATAACAGATAATAGATGGTAATTTATCCCTGTCAAATCTATTATGTATCTGGCATGGAATTGCATGTGATTTACCAACAAGCATGTTCAATAATGCATGAGAACACTGATATTAAGTATGAACAGTATGCATCAGATCATATCAGAGAGAGATAACACTCATATATGAACATGAATATAAGTAATGATGTCCCTTTTTAAAGGGTTTGAAAGGTCATGCGTACCCTAGCATGAATATATGTAAGAAATAAGGGGTTTGAACTCCCAATTTTTAGAAAAACATATACAGACAACAAAGTCAATGATCAAGTCAAACAGATTATGCGGTTATCATGGATCATCGCGTTGATGAACTCTACGTCAATGTGTTGATTAAGCATGGAGAACTTGTTGACGAGAACAAAACATTTGTGCTTAGTCCAAGTTTTTTATTTTTAAAATTGAGAACTGATGAATTTGAAAAAGTGATAGAAATTTAGAGTTGAAACTAGAAGGTTGTCCCTTTTGAAACCAACAAAAACTTTAAAAATAGGAGTACTATCAACATGTTAATTGTACTCAGTTTCTGAAAGCAGTTTCAAAAAGCAATTTTAAAACATGTTTGGACTAATTTAAGTACACAATTCTACTGTGGAGTTTGGAAGACTATGATTATGAAATTACTTTGCATAACCTATTGTCTTTAACTTTAAAGAGGTTAGGGGTGTGCTTTCACCTTGGGTTATTGAGTCCCAGCTCTCTTCTGATGAAGCTGAATTTTTCTTCATTCAGAGGTTTGGTGAAGATGTATGCTTATTGATTTGTTGTATCAATGAATTCTAGATCCACATCTTCATTTGCCACATGTTCCCTAATGAAGTGATACCTCACTTCTATGTGTTTAGCCCTTTAGTAATGCACTAGAATCTTTGCTAGGAAGATGGAACTAGTGTTGTCACACCTAATAGGCACACTTCTAAAGTTATGTCGATAGTCCTTCAGCTGTTAAGTCATCTTTAGGATTTGTTCCACACAGCTTCCTACAGATATACATTCTGCTTCAGCTGTGAAGAGTGCCATTGAGTTCTGTTTCCTAGAAAACTAGGATATAAGGCAGTTTCCCAAGAACTGACATGTTCCACTGGTAGATTTTTTGTCTATCTCACTCCTAGCAAAATCTGAGTCACTACATCCATGTAGTTCAAAGGACGTCTCCTTGGGATACCACAATCCCAACTCTGGTGTATCAACCAGATATCTGAAGATCATTTTAACACATTTCAAGTGTGATTCCTTTGGATTTTCTTGGTATCTTTCACAGATGAAGACACTAAATATGATATATGGTCTTCTGGATGTAAGATATAGCAGAAAACCAATGATGCTTCTGTAGAGATTTTGATCAACACGTTGACCGGAAGCATCTCCATCAAGGTTTGGCATTTCCTTATCCAAACTTCTTCAGAAATTCCCTGGTGTACTAAGCCTGATTGATGAATATGCCATCATCTTTCTATTTGATTTGTAAGCCAAGGAAAAAATTGAGTTCTCCCATCATACTCATCTTAAACTCTCCCTATATTAACTTAGCAAATTCTTGACATAAAAGATCATTAGTAGAACCAAATATAATATCATCCATATAGATCTAAACTAGTAGCATATCTGACTTAGTGGGCTTTATACACAAGTAGTGTCTACTTTACCTTTATTGAAACCATGTTCAACTAGGAAGCTGCTAAGCCTGTCATACCAAGCTCTAGGATCTTATTTCAGACAATACAGAGCTTTCTTCAGTTTGAAAATATGATCAGGATGATGAGGATCTTCAAAGCCTGGTGGTTGCTTTACAAAGACTTCTTATTTTATAAAGCCATTTAGAAAAGCACTCTTTACATCCATTTGAAAAAGTTTGATGTTTAAAAAATAGGCAAATACAGAGTGCATTCTGATGGCTTCCATCCGAGCTACTGGTACAAATGTCTCAATGAAGTTTATACCCTCTTCCTGAGAGTATCCTTTACTAAGCAACCTTGCTTTGTTCCATGTCACAACACCATTCTCATCAAGTTTGTTTCTGAACACCCATTTTGTGCCAATGATGGAAGGATCTTTGGGTTTTGGAACCAACTACCAGACATCATTCCTTCAGAACTAATTTAGCTCATCTTGCATGGCTATTATCCAGTTCTCATCGGCTAGAACATCATCAATGATTTTAGGCTCTATTTGGGATAAGAAAGCTTGAAAGCATCAAATATTTCTTAAAGGGGATCCAGTTAATACTCTTTTGTAACATCACCTAATATGTTTTTGATATTGATTTTATTAACCAGTTGTCTGAATGTTCCCGAAGCAAGTGAACCAGAACCTACAACTCAAGTAGACAAAGAGATTCAGCTAAAGAAGAGCACGGAAGATGGGGTGTGTAGTATCTACCTTTTGTGTAGTTAGTACCACCCAATATATAGGGTGGTACCGGGCCCTTTAAAGAGGGCGTGACCTGTGGGATCTGAGCCTTAATGGTGGTTATGTCTGAGGAGAGCTATTATAGGTGTTGGGAGGATGTTTGACATCCATGAGAGTTTAATGAGGGAGGCGGTTGTCGCGCCCCTTAATGCGTGTGTCGAGGGTTCCTTGTTATGAGGGAGGTTGGTCTATGAGGATTACCATTATTGGTGTGCCTCGTAACCCATAGATTGTGTGGCCCGTTTTGCATTGCCCGTATCAGTATGTCCTCCCCCTAAATAGAAGATTGTGGGTTAGTGGGCCCATGTCCTCTGTTTTGTTTTCGATTAGGCCTACTGTTTTGGAGGCCCAAATTGTGTTGGGGGCGGTTACTATTCCACTTTTACTGTGGAGGTGGGTACGTGTCGCATATTGATTGACAGTTACTTGTTCTTACCGTTGGTAATTATGGAGTGGGAGTGAAATGTTTCGTCTTCTCTGTATTAAGGTGGTTTCTGGTGAAAAGCAAAATACCTTTACCAAGTTTGGCTTCAAAATTTCTTTCCGGTGATCTTTGTGATTTCATTCTTGTGCTTTCCATAGAATCTTCAGTCGACCTTTATTATCGAGGTAATTTGTGCTTTTTGTTCAGTCCAATCATCTTCAATATTTGTTGGAATTTTGGGATTTTTGGTTGTTTGTGGAACGGGGCCGATTCCTTGGGAGTTAGGGTCTGATTTCTTTCTTTCTTTGTTTTCCTTTTTGTAGATGGCCCCCAGGGTCTCTGGTACCTCTATTATTATTCTTGATGTCAGTTCATTATGAGGAAAGAGTGCCATGATGGAGAGGAAAATGGAGGATCTTTTCCGGAGCCATCATGTTTACACGAGGCTGGTTAGGAGTTTGAGGCCTGAGGTGATTTTGGCGATAGAGAATTTGGAGGATTCGCCCGAAAATAGGAGGATGTAGACCATGGTTGTGTATGAGGCTCAATTGAAGGCTGGCCTTAGGTTTCCTCTTTTTCATCTTCTTCTTCATCTTTGCGAGTTGTGTGCAATTTCTCAGGGGCAGATAGTGCCTAACATATTTACGAAGACCAATGTGTTCATGCTGGCTTGCTATCTTACCAGGGTGAGTCCACTGCCAGAGGTTCTTCTTCAAATTTATCATCTTATAAGGCCCAGAAATCGTTTGTTTTATGAGCTTGCTTCGATGGAGGTTCAAGTGGAGGGGGGCCAGTTTCACCATATCGGTGTATTTGTTGAGACGGCCAATTCTTGGGGGTCGTGGAAAACCCAATTTTTCTTCATTCTGGCCGACGACACTTGGAATTTTCCTACTTACTTTCCTAGCACTAACAGACCCCATATATACGAGATGCCTACTATTTGGAGGGACATAGAGGGGGCTCGATCTGTGTCGAAGCTTCTGGAGTGGATCCTAATGGTGATTAGGATCGAGGAGATAGAGAAAGGTTTTCCATTCATGCTATCTTCCATGGACAAATTTGTGCTTCGTACCATTGGGGTTAGTCATATGCATAAATTGAGTGGCCAAGAGGATTCTCTTAAGGGTTGGTTCGAGGGTCTTCTGGGTGACCTTGTTGAAATATTTCAAAAGGTCTTTACTCGTCCTTCTGGTATGGGTTTTGTGCTTGTGTTTGTCTTTTTTATGTTTTGTGTTTTGTTTACTGAGTTCTTGTGTGTTTGGTTTTTCAGTCAAGATGTTGGCTCCTGAGAGTCTTTTTATGAAGAAGAATGACTTCAGGCATGCGGTCATGAAAAAGGTTGCAGAGCGCTTCCCTTTGCAGCCTATGAAAGGTATTCTGGGTGGCTCATCACAATGGTCTTCTGGCGGCACCGTAATGCCGAAGCAGGTTATCACGAAAGCCATTCTTGTGGTAATCGTGGCATCTAGTAGCACGGTAGGCATCAGTGATGAGTCTGATGGGATAGCTAATCTGGTGAGAAAAAGTCCTTGACTGGTGCTTGATGGTGTGATATGAACCTCCTATTGAGTTAGGAAGAACATATGAACCCGGATCAAAAGAGGAAGAATGGATGGGGTACAATTGGCTCAAACCCTAGCTTTGTGCATCCTTAGGTTTGATTTTGATCCCATGGTAGATGGGGTGGATCTAGCACCTCTTCAAACAAATATTGAAACAATACAGATTTAGATTCTACGTCCAAAAGGATTGAACCTAGCGGCTGGATAATGGAGGTTGAAGGAGAACCCTAGATGACCAAGAGACAGCAAAAGCTTCTTTCAATCTTGCAAATTATGAGTTCTAATTCAAATTGGTGTTTTTGGGTGAACTGTATACCCTAGGGTATCCCCAACATCCATCCCTACACTTGAAAAGACTAACATGCCCTAGGTTTAGCAACTAACTAAGCATTACATCCTTACTTAGGTGTTAACCCTAGTTAACTAGGCTAATTAGATCTACTTAGCTAATTAAACATTACTAGAATTGTCCTACTATGAAATTACATTTGAATTATATTTAAAGTAGGATAGGATGGTATCTATAAGAGGTATGAACCGTTATCATAAGGACCTAATCATTTCTTAATGTGTTTTGGCTTCATTCTTGAGGGGGGACCACTATTGATAGTGACATCTGAGAAATCTTCAAAGCAGTCCCCAAGCTTCATTTAAAGTCTAAATGGAGTGAAATTTGTTGCGTTGGTTCCCTCTATTCATAAACTATCCACTAAATATACATTAGGCATGTTTGGATTACTTTGGATTTGAGCATCCAAAGAGCCCCTAAAATGGCTAAGTGTAGAGAAGTTGTTGTTGGTGTTTTTGTTGCCGGAATCTTCAAGCCAATAAATGGTCCCTTCTTTGATGCATCCTTTGTAGTCTTCATCCAATTGTATGCCAAGAATGTCTATCTTGAGTCCTAAGAGTTCATGTTCTTCTTGTTGCTGTTGCTTGGTTGCCAAGGTAGACATGATGAAACTAAGGCATTCTTGAGCTTTCTTTAGCCTAAATCTTGTCAAATGTCTTCCCAAGCCTTGAACTGGATGCATTCGGCCCTGAGTAACTTCATTGATGCCATTGGAGGAGGGTAGCACCATTGAGCCATGGGTGCTAACACTAGGTGCCAAGGATGGAGGTTCCGGGTGAGAAAGGTGGCTAGCACCCAAGGCTTGTCCATCCAAAACTAAGGGCGGCTTCAAGATGCCACCCCCTTGCACTCCCTTGCATCTACATATTCATGCATTGATATTTCTAGGCTTTTATCATCCCCTCATTCTTTGAAGGAATCCAACCTTGGATTCTCATCTTGTAGTTCACTTACATAAGGAGAAAGATCACAAATATTGAAAGTAGCATGCGCCTTATACTTCTCACTAGGCAAGTCAAGCATGTAAGCATTATCATTGATCTTCCTAACAATCCTAAAAGGACCATTTCGTCT
>JBBYHH010637196.1:0-10433 GCA_038382905.1 Daphne laureola
TATAATTTTACTTTTTGAGTCATTATTTTTAATTACGTGTGTATTATTTTAAATAATCTTTCCAAATCATGAATACACATTATAGATTGAGTCTAAAATATCCAAAAATATTAATTTTTTTTTTTTATAATTATATCAATAATAATATTTTAAAAAATTATAATTTTTTATAGCGAGAAAAATAGTGATTATCAAAAGAAAAATGTAAGAATGAATAATTATTTTTCTAAAAAATCTACAATAACTATTAGATTATTTAGGTAATTTACAAATCTTGCACAATGATATATTTTTTTAGGAAATTAGTATTATTCATTCTTGTATTTTATTCTGACATTTAATCTATGATTTTATTTTTCACTCATTTTGAAATATAAATTTAACACTTTTGTATACAAATAAAAATTTCATGTGTTTATTTTACAAACATATTTTATTTACATTTTTTCTACTTTAGAATAATGTAGATAAATTGAAGTCAAATGAACATCAAAAGTCAAACGTTTCATTATTTTTTGGACGGAGGAGTACTATTTTTTGTAATAAAAAATATAAATTTAAGTACAAGTATTCTTATTGATATTGTTTTAAACACTTTTTTCATATTTGATATTTTAAATTCATTCTGTAATTGATATTATTGATTTGAAAAGATTTTTTGAAATATTACAAGCGTAATTAAGAATAATGACTCAAAATGTAAAATTATAAAATAGACGAGTGTTCTACACATTTCAAAAAAATCATAGGTGTCAATTTAAATATTTTAACTGAAATTTCCGTTAAATCTTAACGATATTAAATCACAGGTATAGATTTGTAACATACTCATACTTTAAAGTTATTTTTACAATAAAAATTTATTCAAATATAAATTTACAAAACAGATGGTGCAATTTATTCTCACACCACATAGAACAATGGTGAAACGTTGCGTTTAGTTCGTCTCTTAAGCGGTCGACCTGATTGTTGAATCAAAGGTAATCGACCACCGTCTCAGCCACTGAATTCCGGTGTAGACAAACCCTAAGGCATTTTGTTCGCCCCACCAATCCAATAGAGAATCCTAAGCGTAAAGGGTTGCAGGCGAAGAAACATGTCTTCGACGCTACTGGAGTTGACTAGGGCGTCGCACGAGGAGGTGGAACAGCTGGAGCGGCTTATCGTGAAGGATTTTCAGAATGATCCGCCGACGAGCAAGGACCGCTTGTTTCAGAGCCACCGGGTCCGCAACATGATCGACAACATCATTGCCACCACCGAGAAACTTGTACTTCTCTCCACCATTCTACTGACAGCTTCGCGTCTCTACCGAAGTTTCAGGTGATTAATTCCTTGATATTCCTTTTCATCTTCAGGTTGAGATTTACGAAGATAAGGATAATGCGAGGAAAGACGAAATCGGTGCCCTGGGAGGACAGACGGCCACCGGAACTAATGTCTTCAGTGCTTTTTATGATAGACTGAAAGAGGTGAATCTTTTTCTCCCCAATCTTCATCGTTTACTATCATCTAGCAACTCTTAGTTATTCCTCTTAAATTTGGATTGTCGTGGTTTTTGTGTCTGGAAAATTCTACTGGCTAGAACTTTTTTATTCAGGAAACTTCGCTGGTTTCCTTTTTTTCAGTATTTTCTTTTCTTGGACGTAGCCAGTTTCAGCAGGCATTTCTTGATAGCGTGAAATGTAGGGTTGGTACTTGCTGTGGAAGAAACTTGAAATGTTTCTGTGGTTCACAACTTCATCCTCTTCGGTTGGTGTTTGATATTTGTAAAGTAAATGAAGCTAGATTTTGTTTGGTATAGAGGACAGAAGGAGGCACGGAAACTGACATGTCTAATTTGTTATGAAGCAACCTCATAATTTTATCGAGTCACAAGATTGTATTTTAAAATGGAATCATGAATTGCACTCAATTCTCTTTCTTATAACATTATCTTGATGCATTACTGTATGTTTCCTTTTCCAGAGCAAATTAAAATTAATTTCTGTTTGTGCAGATTCGTGAATATCACAGAAAGCATTCCGCTGCCCGTGTCGTGGATGCTAATGAAGAGTATGAAGCTCTACTTAAAGAGGAGCTTGTCATTGAGTTTAGTGGGGAGGTATGTTAAATATCATTATGGAGAGACTAAATCAATTTTTCTATGTTCAAGTTTGTGAGACTGAACAGTATCATGTAGATATTACTATTCCAAATAGCTGAAAGATAAGTAGAAGTGTGTCCTTCGAAATTAAATAATCAGTTTGTGCACTTTGGTAACTGGTCCTTATATTTCACATTTGTTTGCCCTCTATCAATATTTCAGGAAGCTTATGGGAGATACCTGGATATGCATGAGTTGTACAACCAATACATTAATTCTAAATTTGGGGATCCCAAATCTAAATCTGGGCAGCCCATTGAGTATGCAGCTTACCTTGACATCTTTTCGCAGCCACAAAATATTCCTCGCAAATTTAAATCTTCAAGGTAATCTTTTGGTTACTGTTTCTATTCTTCAGTCTTGTATTTTCAGTTTCATGATTGTATTGGATGTAATAAGGTGTGCTGTTATTGATTGTTGTGCAGGCAATATAAAGAGTATCTCGAGAATCTTCTTGAGTATCTCGTTTATTTCTTCCAAAGGACAGAACCCCTGCAAGATCTTGATCGAATCTTTTCAAAGGTTGGCTTACTATGATGCTTGTTTATTCTGAGAAAATAATCTTATATTTTTACAGTGTTTTGCCAAGCCATTACTTTAGATTCTTTGATGCCTGTACAAGTTTATCTCAAATGGGAGTGATAGATTATATTCTTGCTATGAGAGACAATTGTGTATTATTTTGCTTTCCGTAGATAACTTGCTCTAATGATTTTTTGTTTAATTTTATATGTAATTTTGTCTATTTTCTGGAGGACCTTTTGCTTTGGTGTTCATAAAATGATGCTTGACTGTTTCGGTCTGATTATGTCTTTCTAAACTATAGTAATGGATTATGAACAGGTTGAACAAGAGTTTGAAGAGCAATGGTATACCGGTATAGTACAAGGCTGGGAGAATCTAGGTCAAGAAAATGGACATGTTCTTGACCATCCTATGGGAATTGATCTTGACTATTATGGCACTGTTGAAGAGCTAATGATAGTTGGTCCTGAAAAGTTAAAGGAGGTAGAAATTGATCTTGTCATTTCCATTGCTATAACATCTTATTCTAGAAATCATATGATGTGTTTTTCTGGAAATTAATTGGATTACTGTTTCAATCTCCTTTCTGCTATGTCTCAGGCGTTGGCAGCTTTAGGATTGAAAACTGGTGGTACTGTTCAGCAAAGGGCAGAGCGACTTTTCCTTACAAAGGTAGCTTTTGCAGCTTTGAGGCATCTGTTCTTGTCCATGCTTTTCCTTAAACGAGAATTGTGTTTGTCATAGGCTTTTAGATGTCAGCGTCCTTCTGTTTCTTATTATGGCTATGGTTTATGCAATTCTTATTGTTTGAACTGCAGAAGCATTTTGATTTTGATTTTTATCTTTAACATGTATAAATGCGTTGCTCAGAAAGAAGTTGACTGTGGAATCCTTCAACATAAGTATGGACATAACCCGTTTAGCAATTGGCCATTTCCAGGAACAACTTTGTTCTTCATGCTTTATTTAATCCTGCGTAATTCATGAACTGGATAACCCAACTTACTAATCATGAAATGTAATTGCCTTTCCATTTTCTTCTCATATGAACAAAATGAAATGCAATTCGAAGTGTGCAATCTCTCTCCCTCTCTCTCATTTGGGAGCTAGATTGGTACCTTTTTACTTAAACACTCTTACAGCTACAGTCATTAACTTTATGGACTGTTATTACCTTCGACTACATTTGTGAGTCAACATCTTACCACTATTTTTATATTTTTGATGCAGCATACTCCTCTAGAGAAGCTGGACAAAAAACATTTTGCGAAGGGTTCACGTGGGGTAGAACAAAATGGGGTTGCTGCAGCTGCACAAGAAATTGGTGACATGAAAGACATTGCAATAATGGAGGCCAAGATAAGAAAACTTTGTGATCTATTGAGTAAGGTTAGTCCTTTAATTTATGTTAAAAAACATTTCCTTCCAACTTCCACTTTCCACTTCGGAAGGAATAAGAAAAGATGAAAAAAATGGGAAAAAAAATACATGGCAATATCAAGGCTGCAAGCAGTTACGGTCTGTAATTAAGCTCTACCTTCCAGTGTGTCATTTATGATTAATGCGTGTTGTGGTCGACCTTTTGCAGACGATTGAACAAACTAAGCAAAATGTGGTGAAAAAGCAGGCACTGACATATGAGGAAATGGAACAAGAACGTGAGGAGGTGGGTGGAGTCTGTGTGTGCAGACTCATGGCCGCATATACCCTTTTTTATTTCATTTTTGCTCTGTTAATTCTAACTGCTTTTGCACCACCTGCTTTGAAAATTTTCACAGGAAGAAACACAGGTTGACACTGAGAGTGATGATGACGACCAGCAGATATATAATCCCCTTAAGTTGCCAATGGGTTGGGATGGAAAGCCTATACCTTACTGGCTTTATAAGCTTCACGGCCTGGGTCAGGTAACTCTTTTTCTTGGTGCTGCCTCGTTGATGTTTGTAGACCAATTAGAAAAGGGAGACATGAGAGAGAAGTGAGGTGTGTGTGGGATTTTCCTTCCAGCTTTTATGTGTTTTCTGAAGATTCTCATTTCTTCTTGATTTATGTTTTCAAATTACTTTAATGAAGCATTTGTAACTTTGTTTGCTTACAAGTATATTCACCGCTTCTCTTGTTTTTGGGCGATAAATTGCTGAAAGGGTGCATGACTTTGGGTTCATTTGCCAAGTGGATTTGTCATGTATCGGGCATTGGATAATAGTTCAAGTGAAGATATTTTCTTCCACTGCTAAAGCTAATGGCAAATTTTTATGACACAGATTAATCACACTAATTGTTCCTGCTGTTAATAAAGAGACATCACAGTTCACTTACGTCTTGTGGTTGCAGGGTTTCACTCTGATCTCTTTTTCATTTTTCTTGATTCAGGAATTTAAGTGTGAGATATGTGGAAACTACAGCTATTGGGGACGCAGGGCGTTTGAGAGACATTTCAAGGAATGGCGCCATCAGCATGGGATGCGCTGCCTTGGGATCCCTAACACTAAAAACTTCAATGAGATTACATCCATTGAGGTATGTTTTTTTCTTACTCCTGTCATGTTTCCGGAGACGGGGAATGATGCACTACTAGGAAGCAAAATTGAGGTCCTCTAATTTTGGCAACGATGCTTTTGGTATGATCTCTGTAGGAAGCACAACAGCTATGGAAAAAGATACAAGAGCGGCAAGGGCAGAACAAGTGGCGGCCAGATCTCGAAGAGGAATACGAGGACAAAGAAGGTAATATATACAACAAGAAAACATATACCGATCTTCAGCGTCAAGGGCTTATATGAGGATTGGGCCATATCCATATATATGTGGAAGGAAGCTGGTGGTGTTGTCACCCTTTCTCCAGGTGTTTAATGGCTGGGTGTGTCCTGTTACATGCAATAGGATGTTTTGACTCGCTTAGAAGAATGAACAGTAATTGACGAACCTTCACGTGTCGAGTAAAATTTATAGAAAACACAATTTCATTCAGTACTTAATCTCTATAATTAATTAACCTTAGATTATTAATTTGGGATGAAGGGAGTAAGCTGGGGAGATAGTGCTGTCCTTATGGCTTGCTTATGTCTTTGTTGCTTTCACCACCATATGCCTTGAGCAGCTTTGATTATGGCACCACACCACATATTGGAAGACAACCTTACATATGAAGGGCAATTTACCAAGTAACTGAGGGGCCGAGTAAAATTTTAATCTGTAACAACTGCAATAATCTAAAAGGGGGATGTATTAGAATCCTTGGTTGTGTTAGATTACAGCATCAATTTACAGATCTTGTGAACAAGAGTGCAGATCCACTCACAGAACGGACGACAAGCATTCTACTGTCTACGTAAGTTCCACAAACAAGTTTTGACAAATCAAACATCTCAGGGGGAATCTGCACTCTGAGTTCCATCAGTACTTTCCTTGCAGCTTCAACGTTCTCTTGCATCGGCTCACCAAGGCTCATCGTTACATCCATGTCACCTGAGTCGAGTTTAACAACAGGAAGACTTGAAGGCGGCTCCTTGAACGGAACTGCTTTCTTCCATTTACTGCTAGATAATTTCTCGGCCGCTGATACCGAGCTCCCGGAGTCGGATTGGGTGAAAAAGAATCTTCCCTTTGTTTCTTCTTCCTTGAGGTACAGTCTCCTTCCAGCTTTCAATCTAAATATAGAATTTACATGCAGTTTCCCGTTTATCCCCGACTTGTTGAGAGGCCAATCTTTTCCTGTCATGGTTCGGAAGCTGATTTCGGATGCAAGTGAAAGGCTGGCGTTTGACTGCTTTGTAATTGTCAAGTGTGCATCGTCTATGAGAACGCGCACAGAAGGTTGCCGAAGGGTTAAACCTATATGTCTGCTTGTAGAGTATAACAAACGCCATTTCCCAGGTAGGAACTGCAGCCAATTCTGAATGCACATAAAATGTGATTAGCATATTAGAAACTTCAACTCTTCTAAACAAGAATAATAAGAACATAAAACCATGCAGATGATTGAATGTGAGGACCGAAAGATTTAAAGACTGATGTAGTAAAACTGGAACTCCACATCCCTTTGGGGGAAGTTAAGCACAGGTCAACGGCCAGAAATCTCTACTCTCACTTAGTAACAATTACATTGCCATGATATAACTTGGAGGAAACCAGGCAGAGAGTGAACATGAATAGAGGCCGGAAATAGAAAAAGAAGCAAGTATTACCCTTGGTCTCGAGTGGGGATTCAGCATCTCCATCAACTCAATGAAATGAGCAAGCCTGTCACGCTAAAGGAAATTACTAGTCAACTCAATGAATAGATGTGAAATCGCTTTCGTTTTAGAGAGCAGGATAGGGGGGAGTAACTTATTTACTCAGAAAAGGAAACGTAACCATATACCTGAGGTTGACCATAGATGTATTCCTCTATAATTCTCACTGCGGCTGATCCAAGACCCCATCTGATAAAATCCAGGGATGGGATTACACGCCACCTTGGCCCACAAAGAAATGGGTGTCTAAGAGCATCTAAACAGCTACGAACGTGGAAAGATGAAGTTAATGGTCCACTTCACCAGCTGAGGATAGTAGATGAGAAAAGGTCTAAAAGATCAAACGGTACCAGAGTTACCTTATTCTTTGTGAAGGTCTGATAGCAAGCAACAATGATAAAAGGTTCCAACCAGCACCCCAATTGCGATCCAGCATCTGAAAGACAAGAAGGTTAATAAAATCGAGGAAGAATAAGAACAAACACCAACTGCATCCAGCATAACATACTTGCAGTCCGACATGTCCAGATGGTGAGTTTCTCTTTAGGATCTGGAGCAGAAACTCACGCAAGCATGAAGGATCATTTCCCTGTAAGGAAATTATTATTCCCAATGAGACACAAAAACTTGAGAGGACTTCTGACTCTTTATAGATAAACTTACACAGGAACCCCTTTTCTCAAGAAAAGAACAAACAAAAAGGACTTCAAGTATGGGAAAGCTCAACAGAAACAAGTGATGCTTTGTACCTTCATGAAGAAAGATTTGAACTTTGAGAAGGTTGAGGGATCCATAAGTTCTCTCAAGACCATCTTTGCCATCATGAATCCAACACATCTGCAGTGAACAGTTGGAATGATAAGAGCAAGAATCGTATAGCAAGGGTAATTGAAAATGGTAGACGGATAAATTACTATATCTAGTGTACCTCATGTCAAATGCAATCATCATTTCCCGCCTATCAATGTTGCTTTCAAGTCCAACACCATTCGAACTATCCTCATAGAAGTCAGCAGCATTTCCAAGAATTCCTACCTAGACATTTTAATTTAAAAAGCTACCGGTTAGGGAAAAGAGAGAGGGGGCTATTAAGATATCCTGACTAGCACATACTTTTATGTGTCTATCAACAGGGCTTATGTGCACATTTTCCAGTCTCAGTTCAGTGTGGGCAAGTCCATGACTGTGCAAGTAATTCACCTAAAGGAAGAAGAGTGCCATAAGTTCACCAACTGAGATTCCCTTCTCTAACATTAAGAAATAAGACAACAGTGGAAGATTTAACGTACACAAATTAAGAGATCTCTCATTAATATCCGGAAAATCCGCAATTGCCGAGAGACAGCAGGTCCACCAACTGAGTCTTCTCCCACCTTCCTGACAGATTCTTCATCCAATGCAAGCGTAGCCTCTAATGTTGGAAGCCAATCCGATTGTTGGAGCCAATGTCTTAGTGAAAAGCTACCATGATACTGCCAAAAATAGGCGAAGTAACCCAAATTTTAGTTGGTTCAATATGCTTTCTTTACATGATCTGCAAAGACAGCAAAAATCGAAGGACCTCTCTAGTGACTGCACAAAACACAAAATAACCAAATACAAAATAAAGGATACACAATTCTCCTGAGCAACAGAAATATCAAACGCGTTAGAAAGATATGAAATACAAAGTGGAGTCATACCCCATGTACCAAAGTAAATGAGCTGCAACCAACGCTTGCATTTGATGAAATGTAACCATGAACTTGCATCGAGTAAGAATGGTACAGCATTCTGCGATGAGCTAGCTTCTTGAGTACCTATAGAATGAAGGTTAATTGAATTAAGTAAACTATTAGAAAAGCAGTAATTATCTAAACACGGGGAGTTCTTTGTAACATGTGAGAACTGACAAACTAGCTTCTTGACTGACTATCTCTATAAAAAGTAGTTAAACCTTAAGAAAACTACTTAAAAACAGTAACAGTATTATCTAAACAAGGGCAATTAATTGAGACATGATTTGATTAGTCCCATTGGCAAACCTCCATAGCTCGTCTTCCTCTACGCTGAGCTTGAGTGCTGGTAAGTTGACGAAGCACAACTCTGGAGTTATGCAAAGGGCTGCAAATTCATACAACTGTTAAGTTATTAAGTTAATGTCTACCTACCAACATCGAAGCTAAACAAAAAAGGAACCAGAGAGGAGAACCTGAGAGGATTCTTCACTACGGCTTCGAAAACAACTTCATCTGCCTACACACAGTAAAAGCAGAAAACCAACATTCACTCTCCCAGAAAAGAAATAGATAGGAACTAGCATTTAGCAGAAATGAATAGAATCTCCATCCATTACCCGCCCGCCAAGGCCAGTGCTAACACAATCAAGAACCTCGAAGTCAGACATCTTGAACCTAGTGACATGCCCTGCCTCTTCTTCGTCTTCTTCTTCAGCAGAAATTGACACCAAATCTGGAGGGGATTGTTCCGATTCCATTGAAGGCACAGATTTACTCGAGAAAGAAGATCGTAATTGCAAGACAGGTCTCCTGATTGAGCTCCCGAAGTATCCCATAAAACAAGGCATAGCAAGCCGTGTCGACGAATTCCCAGAGAAATGGCACGCGTCAGCCCCATCGAATTTCGTATTCAGAGAGACTGCACGTAGCTCCATTGATCAAGAACCGAAACTCTGCAAAACAGTAACTACAACATTGCTCTCAGGTAAAAGCAAGCAAAAACAATCAATGAGTGAGTCAACAGCAATAGATTAGAGGGGAAAATTACATGAAATAAAATAGGAATGGAGATGGAGAAGATTAAGGTGTTGCGGTGCAGAATATAAAGGAGACGTGAGCGTGAGTGTTGCGTGAGGGAGTACGCTCCCAGTGCTACGCCATGAGTTCTCCTCATGTCCTTCTATTGTCTATATCCAGTCCAATGCCTCCACAAATATCTGAACAAATTATACACTAGTATAACGTATGTAGAGCTTATCAACTTCTGTGTTTTTGTTTTTTGTTTTTTCGCTTCTTTCTTTTTTTTCTTAAGGGAGAAGGATGTTTTTTACCATTAATGTTTGATAAAAAAATATTTTTTTATAATTATTTTTAAAACGGGTTCATGATTATTACTAACGTTTATGTTTTAGGTGTCCGTTTGCCATCGATCATTATATTTTCCGCGTTGTGCTGATGTGATGCTGACGGGGCTGAGTACTTGATGATAAGGAAGCCTAATCAGACAACTTGCACACTCTATTTTAAAATTTGAGATACAATTGCATATTTTACAAAAAATTAGGATCTAAGTGTCATATTTAAAATTGTTCATCATCCTCACCCTCTTTAGTGTCCGCCTCCTCCGGCGTCCGCTTCCATCTTCTCCAACAGCATCATTCAAGAATCTATCTTCTCCACACGCCGTCATGCTCCGCCGCCAGGTTCGTCACCTTCTGCGCTTCTCTCCCATTGATGTGGACATCATCAAGGAAGATCAACCTCGAGCATCCAAGGCATTCAACCCTCTCCAAGGACTTGGTGGACCTA
>JBBYHH010637307.1:0-10433 GCA_038382905.1 Daphne laureola
GAACCATCTTTGTTATAATGCTGTGCGCCAACAAGCTTTTTTCCAACATCCTGTAATTGCTGCCTTAGTGACACAGAATAAACTGCAATAGCACATCAGCACAAATAAATTGGCAGAGCTTGAACAATGAAGTCAAAGTTGCAGCTTAAAACTCAGAGATAAAAGAAATACCATCACCAGAATTTAAACCAATAAGTAAATCATGCCCATCCTTTGCATCCTGATCAAATGCATGGCACACGGGGTTTGAATTACTGAAATGAATAGATTTGATTGGATCCTGCATCCACAAAGAAGCATGGAAAAAACTATTACAATTGAAAACATAACCTCTAAACTAAAACGTAACAAAGAGAACTCATACCTTATCTTGTGAGTTCAGATCACTAACAAAAATAGCATCACCCACATTGAAGACCAAGTAAGTTCCTTTACCATCATAATTTGCATTAGTCGTTGAATTACTTATACTTGAAGTACCCAAAGATCCCATTCTACTAGTGGCGCTGATACTTTTACTTCCACCATTCCCTCCAACAAAACTAAGTGCACGGCTCCCATTGCCAGCACCTAGCAACCTCGCTGCAGCTGATCTTACACCGCTGCTGGAACTGAAGCTGGAACTCGAGGCAGTTGGGGTTGATGGAGCTGCTTTCTCTTTCAGATGAGCAAGGGTAACCTACCCATAAGATCATATTAGTTGATGAGAATTCCAAAGAGCAGCTAACCACACGTATCTGTAAATGCTTTGAAATTAAAGTTGAACAGCAATGTGCCTATTCATTGGGGCCGGACTGAGAATTTAAAATCAAACTGAGCAAGCAAAACGCAATACCACAGTTAATAGCATAAGGTTCCAAATATCTGGACCAAAAAAGACCCTTGAGGCGGAAATTTCCAGCAAAAGCAGTCTCAAAAAAAGTAGCATCAGTGAATGATTCTTCTCAGTAAGACCCAAAAAAAAAAAAAAAAAAAAGAGTAAAAAATCCACAATTCCCCAAGTTGAAAGAAATCGACTTTACGAGGCGGAAGGAAGAGGAGGGGAGGATCAAGAATTAGATTCATCCACCTGAGTGACGGTTTTCCCGTGGGCGTAGTGAAGTAGACCAGAAGGATGAGTCTTCTCGTAGTGAAGCTTATAGCGACCCTCTGGGGTCTTGAAATAGGTCTTGAGACCGGGCAATTGTGCGTTGGTCGCCGACGAGGAGGTATTAGAGATCATACCGTTGGCTGAGTTTATCATAGCGGCGATTCTGGTGGACCCGAGAGCAACCGATCATGACCACCTAGGGTTTTTCGATACAACAGAAGAATCGCAATCACCAGCGACTAATCCTATCGCATTTAATTCCAGTACTGTGAAGAACCCGAGCATAGAAATTGCTTGGTTGTGCTCTGTTAGACTTAGTTCGAGCTCTTCGCCAGGTCTCCAATGGCTACGGTACCGAGATAAAAAAGATTGGCAAAAAATCCTATGGTTTTGCGGCGATGGTTTTATGTGATTTGACTTTCTGGAGTGGTGAGGTCAACGAGATGGAGGGTGGAGATGGTGAAGGGAGATCGCAATGCTTCGTATCGTATGAAAGCAGCACTGAATTAGGAAATGGGACGGGGGGAGCTTGAGATGTTTTGGTGGTGACGGAGATTTATTCTACTAAGGCTGGCTGAGTGAGTGTTTGAGGATTTCACCCACACCACCACACTTGTGTATATTCTCATATGAAAGCCACATATGCTGTGCTGCCCTTTCCTTGCTTAACAATTTTTAAAAAAAAACAAAAATTGGATTAGTTCTTTCAATACATAGATTAACAGCTAAGAATCAACTCTAATGTAAGTGAATCATTCGCATACCTAATGATTCCAATGAAATTAAGTTGGTTGCCTGAAATCAAATTTTACAGATTTATATGGACCAAAATCTATATTTTTACAGAAAATGCGACTGAACTCTTTAAGTTCATAGCATTCCATATTTGTTAGTCTGATTCGATATTGGTATTCCTTAACTGCAATGTCATTCTCATCTCGCTACGACATTGCTCTCCCATCGTGAACGAACCATCATCCTCCACCGTCACAAATCTAATATCGCTCATCCATTATGTTTGATTCGGTTCTCGTGACTGTAGTGACATTGTCCTCTTTTACTTACACAACATCTCACACAACCTCATGTTCAAATTGTTCCGAGCTAGCCTCCCCCCTCGCTATGCTCGAATAAATCTCGATCGTTCTTCCATATCCAAAAGTCGACAACGTTTTGGTTGGATTTCACGACGATTAATCAGGCCAATAAAGATGGTTGACGATTACTTGGCTGTTAATTTTTTTAGGATTAATTGCACTAACTTATATACTCTAACATTTTTAACTCTAACCATTGCACCATAGTATATTGTCCTAACATTTATATCCTAAACCCTTATCTTTCTTCTCACAGATCTCCATCCCAGCTTCTTCTTCCCAGTTGATCGCCTCTCATCCACCGCACAAGAACCTCAACAACCACGTCAGACACGAGCCTAGCATTGTTGCTAGCTTCCCGAATCAAACGCCCCTTCCTTCCCGAATACCCCATGTCAGGACTTGCCCCTTCCTTTATTCCTGCCTCATGCAGCTCATACTAGCATTACTTATGGACAACGAACGATAGGCCCAAATTTAGACACTTCATTACAGATATAAGGCGGGCTTCGGCGCAATAGTCGATAGACACTGAGCTTACGTCGTGGGCGATGGGAAACACGGCACTTGTCTCTTTGAAGAAATAGGTGTGTCCGGATGGGCTTGGGCTCGGTAGCCGAGGGCTAATGTGCAAGGGCCGATTTTACGGATGGTGGGCAAAGCTTGTGTGCTATGGTGGGTAGGGGGAAGGTGATGAGTTTAGGGTAGAACTGTTATGGTTGAAAATTTTAAAATACAATTAGAGTAATTAATTCTAAAAAAACGTTACTTCACTTAACGGTGTTGAAAGATAAGGGGAATATCTCTAGGTTTTTTGCTTTTGTTTTAAAAAAAAAAGGAAAAACGGAAGGTTTCTATAAATTCCAGGGGCTGTTTTTTATTTGCCCTCAATTTTATGACGGCATGAATTGGAAATGGACAGTGACGCGAAGCTACTTATTAAAGCAAACATGGAGAGAGTAAGTAAGAGTAGTAAAAAAAAAGAATAAAAATTCAGCATGGCCATGGCGGTTTCAGTGTCAACCGGTTTCTTGGCCAATTCTCTTCAATCCGACGGCATAACTCACCGTAAATTCAGTCCCCGCCTTAGCCGCCTGTACACGAAGTTGAACATCAAAATCTCTCCGCGCCTGCCACCTACCCGCCGCGTCGCTTGCCCTGCGCTCACTGGCTCCACCGGCAAGTGCCTCTCTCTCTCTCTCTCTCTCTCTCTCATACGCTGTTAATAACATTTAAGCTTTACGAGCCGGCGATGGTCTGTGAACAGGAGTGCAGTCGTCTTCTTCGGCGAGCGAAGAAACCGCGAATTTGCTGGACACAGTTGAGGTATTCGATTTGGATGGAAAAGCAATACCCATTTCTGATTTGTGGAAAGATCGAAAAGCAGTTGTTGCTTTCGCTCGCCATTTTGGGTGATTTTTTTTGTTCTCAAGTACCTTTATCTGTCTAAATTTGTAGATGAACTAGGAAATTTTCCTGTTTGGTGTTTGCCGGTGACTGATGTTCATCACTGGTTTTTGGTCTGTTTCAGATGTGTCCTCTGCCGGAAACGTGCCGACTTCCTCGCTTCAAAGAAGGCAATTACTACCTTTTTTTACTTACTTGCTCAATTCTTCAGTTTAAACCTTAATCTTTTGGCTTGAAATTATACTCAGAATTTTGATGATTTGAGATGTTGTTGGATGATATTGTACTGATAATTGCCAGGATGATATGGATAAATCTGGTGTGGCTCTAGCCTTAATTGGACCTGGCAGCGTAGATCAGGTAATTATTCCACATTAGGCATACAATCTACTGGGGATCCAAAATTGCTTTGGCTCATTCCGGCTTCATTGATAAATACACACACACATGCAGTCACTGGGCCAAATTTGCAATTGCATATGCATTTCTTGTTCAAGTTTTATCAAGGCACCAGAAGAGTCTTACCTTTCTTGGTATGGATGTGCTAATGCAGGCAAAAGTATTTGCCGCACAAACAAAGTTCAAAGGAGGTAATGGCAATTTGGAAAATTCACTTATCGTGATATATCTAATGCTGCATTTAAAATGAATTAATAAATTAATGTCATTTGTATTCAGAGGTTTATGCAGATCCCAACCATGCCTCATACGATGCACTGAAGTTTGTTTCTGGTGTTTCAGTAACATTTACACCTAAAGTAAGCAAACTGTTTTTTTAGTAACTTATATGCCTGATATGATATTTCAAAGACTGGCTCTATGCAATGGGACAGAGGTGTTTGGTAACATCTGCTCGTCATTTCAGGCTGGTCTGAAGATAATACAATCTTACATGGAAGGCTACAGACAAGATTGGAAACTTTCATTTGAAGAAGATACCGTGAAGCGTGGTGGCTGGTATGTTGATCAGGCAGTTGCTGTAGTTAGCAGAAAATTAAGCTGACACAAGTAGCATAAGCATGTGGTTGTTTGGATCCTGCATGATATACCAGATAATGGTTGTTTTAGCCTAGAGGTTGGTTTATTTCAGCTGGACTTTGCAGAGAAGAAAATGAACACAACTAAATAGAGAATCTTTTGGCTTACATGTGGTTCATATGGAATAAGATATATGTGCTCTCTGTGCTGAAGGAGGTGTAAGAGTTATTTGATCTATACTTCTCAATCCACAGGCAGCAAGGTGGAATATTAGTTGCTGGACCCGGTAAAACTGATATATCGTACATCCACAAGGTATAAGACTGTGCTTATACTTAATTCTGTGTCAATCATTCAACTTTTATTACTCCCTCCATCGCCAAAAGAATGTAGCATATTCTTTCAGCGACTTCCCTAAAAGGAAACTGTAACATTCTTCTAGGAATGGAGGAATTATGTTTTTACTTCAGGGAGGACTTGGAATTGTCTGCTCAAATTGTTGTATATTTCCTTATAGCAGTATATGCTGCTTCCTCTTACAAGTATCGTTTCTAATTTTTTACCTCTTCAGGACAAAGTGGCAGGAGATGATCCAGATATTGAAGAAGTTATGCGAGCCTGTTGTACATGAATAAATTTGATGGCCTTTCAAGGAAGGTGTTGATTTTCTTTAATTGCCTATTGCATTGCTGGTTTTCCAGGTGAGCTACGCACTTTGGGACTCTTGCTCTCCACAAGATCGCTTAACTGCAGTGACCTGCTAGCGTGTTAGTCTCTGGCTAAATAGGGCAAAATTCACTCTGCAACTTATGTAAATACTCTCCTGGTTATAGAAACGAATAACCTACATGTATGATGCAATGCTCTGTTAAACATTTGGCTCATGTATCTAAATGAATAGCCAAAAATCCCATTTCAATTGTGGATTCAAAAGAACACCAGTAGACTTGTTTGTAAACTGTCTGAGGTTTCTGAGAATTCACTATAGATACTCTGTGTATATTGGGTACGGCTCATCTTATCCCTTCCTCTCTGCTTGATATTATTTCCACATTAGTTCCTGTGTGGGTCAGTTTGGTGGGGAATCGCTTGACCTTGTCATGGAAGCTCTTGATAGATTAGAGTTTATGTTCCGTGTACAGCCTTTAAAATTGAGGAACTTTAAGGTATATGGAAAGGTGGAGCAAGAAGCTGCTGATCCGGATATCAAACAGACTTCTGATGGTAACAGTATTTTCAAATGGATAGCACATGTATCAAAGTTTAGTTTATAACCTAATTAAGCTAGGATGTCTTTCATATGCAAACTTGTTACTTTTCTAAACTTGCATATACGTTTATGTAAATTTTAGTTTATTGAGTTATCCAGCTAGCTTTTTTGCAGAAGCCAAGTGCGTTTTGTTAAGAAGAACTTAATTCATATGGTCATTTCAAGGTATTAATCCTTTCTTGCAACTTGCAACTTGCAACTTCTTTATGCTGCTGGAACATTTGCAAGGTTATGAAAGGAATTTACACTTAGCTATGCTACGTGTCGGGGTTTTTAGGGGACAGAGGACACTGTCTGCTGATTTTTCTAGTGTCTATCACAGGCATATGGTGTAGCACTGCTCTCTTGTGATATCCAGAAAGATGGCTTGTGTTCCAGTGATGGTGTTTGTCTGGGGCTTAAGAGGGCTATTCCTATCCTAGGATAAATTGAAAATTTTATTTACTAGACTTTTTACTTTGATTAATAATTTGCATTAACCAATTGATCGATCGATCAATCAACATTCCCATATTCCAATTAAGCTATTATTCTATGAGATGGCTGCTTCCTATTCTTGTTCCTTTTCTGGTTCCAATCATAGTTTCTCTTCTTGTAACTTTAAATAAAGCTAATTAATTTGATTTGAAACAGGTTTGGGAGCCATATAAGTGATACCAAAAACTGTGGCGTAATAATTTGGTTTCATATCTGCTTTGCTTAATTATTTCATAAACAATTTTGATAATTATCCATAACCTGCTTGGGACAATTAAACAGAGGAAGTATGTTTTTGTGTTTGAAACGATGGTTACTAGTCCGGTTTACATTTCTTTTTATAACCTTGTTCAGTTTATAGTATGTGTAACTTGTCTCTATCAGTTTTCTCCTACAGTCAGATGGGGGAGATTCGGTTGATATCTAATACACATTAGGCCTTTAATTCCACAGATAATCTTCTAGTACATTGCAGTGGTACAACAGGATCCCATTCCATGGCAAGGTTGTTGTAGTTCCTCTATATATTTTCTTCATTAGAAGTATTGTCTGTCTCCTTGCTTTCTTCTTCTTGCTTGACCTTTCCTAATTTCTGTTTTCCATTCTGCTTTTGTAAATTGAGGTACGTGTACAAGGACATCCCAGCTATGGCTACAAATGCTCCACAGATGCTAGTTGTGCCTGGATTGGAATGGAATATGTAATAGTTGCCCAGAAGAAGGATACATGTCTTGAATTGTCCAAGTACAACGTGAGAGATGGCAGATGTGGCCCTGAAAATGCATGCGACATACACTTGTTAGATTCTCAAAATTCATGTGAAATGTGTTTCTGAGACAGGCAGATTGCTGTTGCCTACTTCTACTCATTTGAGAATTGAGCATACTTTTCTTACATGAACTGAACTGGGTTGATTGTCTGTTCTGTGTATGAAAGGAAAAAGGAAAAATACCCGAGAGCCAAAGCAGCAGACCACTGAAGCAGGAAGCCGAACACAGCAGAGAGCAGAATAACTGAGGTGTTGGTGAAGTCCCAATTGTAGGAGAAGACCCCGGGAGGATCTAATAATGGAATCATCACAAGGAGGCAGAGCAATGAGATCGGTGTTGTTCTCCACATCAACCTAACATATAGATGATGAAAAATTGGATCAAATCTAGATTGTGCATCAGACGAGAAACATGCATGCAAATTGTGAAGGCTAGGTAGGTTACTAACGCTAAGGCGGTCCAGTTATCACGCTGCTGCAAGGTGGACCAGAGGATCTTGCTCACTGCACTGGGTAACACCCAAGCCACAGCTATTATGGCTCCAAAAAGATTGAACTGCAGATCCGTCACAGTTGCCACTGCTACACCCACAGAGACCGTAACCAAAGAGAAGAATTTCGCTGGAGAAACGTGCTTCCTGTACAACATAAATTCTGCCAGGACTATCGTAGGTGTCACTGCGATTTTAGCCATCTGGTAGAATCCGACACTGAGATTTCCACACTGAATTCAGTAAGGACAAGCACACTCACAAAGGTGTGCGCATGAAGATATCCAGCAGCATGGAACGACGATGATGAGTTAGGTACCTGTTATACTTGAGGCTTACATTGGCTAGCCCCGTGCATAGAGACATGACAACGCCGAGCGCAAGCAATGGTGCTGATTTGAGTGGAGGTGGTGGAGCGATTAGAGAGAATGAGTGAAGGAGGGCTACCAAGGCCCATGTTACTACATAGTGAATAAAACTCAAGCACACAGGGAACTGGAAGCCTGCATTTCTAAGCACCTGCAGGTAAGCGGACATAACATGCATACATTATGATGGAGTATTTAAGTTGGTAGGTACGTAAAAGCAATACTGATGGGAAGCATGCATGCATGTATACTAACCCATTTGTTCATGAAGATAATGGCAATTGCGATGACAAAGTTAAAGGTCAAAGGAACAATACTAGGGCCGCAGCAGAGGCGTTGTTGCTTGCCATTCTCAGATGTACCACCGCACATTTTGCTTAAAAATGATGCCCTCATATCTTCTTTACCTTTCCCTGCTAACAAAACTAACTAATGCTGCTTAATTACCATGTTACTACTACTATATCTTAATTGATGCTACAGTATAGTAAAGTAATAGAGTAATTTTACAGGATTACTCAGTTTATGCAAATTAATGGACGTACCTTACATGTGGCGAGTACTAGTTTTTACTACTAGCAAGCACTTGTTTGTTTTTAAGGATGGTATGATTATTTGGATTACCTGATTCGTTAGCATCGCTAGCCTTGCGTTTCAGGAGTTTCCTTGCTTCCTTGCTCACCAACAGATTCAGAATCTCTGGTAGGCTCAACATTTTCCCTAGTTTCCAGTTGAACCAACCAAACCAAACCTCCTCCCCTTACCTTTCCTTTGGGTCTACTTTCTTCTCATCTTTATACATATATAGATATACACACACACGCAACTGAATAATTAATATACTCCTCAATTCTTCCCCTTTAATGAATGTATATTCAAAGCATGGAAATGCATAACATACATGAATTTCAAAACAAATTGGACCAATTCAACTTTCAAAAATTAATTTCTTTCCATTTTCCAATTTATTGCAAGTCCATGTGTGGATTTAATGGGACAAGCACCCACTGAGTGCTATGTTAGTATTCCGTTCGTCATTCCTTCCTCGTGGCGACTAGGGAAGTAACACAAAAAACGACCCAAAACTGACCACCAACCGGAATCTATTTGATTGAAAACGTTAATGTTTAGCTCTTTCAAGTAGCGTTTTGGATTTTTAATAATCATGATCAAACAGGTACAGAAAAACTACTTATATATAACTTTTCAAAATGCAAAAATTACTTTTAAAAACACATCTTAAATTGAAATATAGATAACTTGAAACTTCACTATTTAATTGTTGGGAAAATGTCCCAAATTTCCATCAATATTTGGATTTTGGATCCAAACAGTCACTACTTTTAAAAGAAGACCCATATTACCACCGTCGTTATAGTTTTCGGTCCTAAATCACCATTGCCGTTTATTTTTTCCAGCCTGACGCTTTTTTTTTTTGCTGATGGAGCTTATGGGCGATTACATGTCCGGCTGAGGTGTAAAATCTCCATTACAATTTCTGTAAAATAACTGAATTTACATAAAAGTAAACTTAGAGGATCTATTTGTAACAATAATAAAAAGTTAATGGCTTGCTAGTCAAAAACCTGAAAAACCTAAAAAAACAAGTTGTTTAATTTGTTTTCCGCCGTCATCTTCTTCGAAGGGTCTCTGCAACTCGCAAACACAGCAGCGCCACAGCCATGCCTTCACCCTCCCGCCGACCGGCGCCTCTCTCTGTCTATTCGTGCTGGTGGGGATCGAACTCCACCGACGATTCGTTCTTTCATCAGACTAATCATGTCGTTACCGTAATTAATCATGTCGTTACTGAAATAAGTTGAAAAGTCATTTTTATAAAAAGTTTAAATTTAGGGTGAAGTTAGGAGGTGCTTTTATCAAATAACGCATCCTAAGTGTTTAATTTTTTATTTTAATTATAAGTGTGCTATTTTATATAAACACAGAATTTTCTTTCTGGGATCATTTTTTTCTATAATATATCATTTATTGGGATCATTTTTTTTTTTTAAATGGATCATTTTTTTCTTTTAAAGTGCGTTATTTGTTTGGATCATTTTTTTCTTACTGGGATCATTTTTTTTCTTAAGTGTATCATTTTTTTTCTACTTGGATCATTTTTTTCTTGTTGGGATCATTTTTTTTAAGTGTATCATTTTTTTCTAAAGTGTATCACTTGTTCGGATCATTTTGTTTTCTAAAGTGTATCATTTTTTTTCTTCTAAAGTTGATCATTTTTTTTCTTGTTGGGATCATTTTTTTCCAGATCACAACTTTTGACTATTGGATCATGAATCTTATGCAATGTATAATGACTCTCCTACCATGATTCTCTTCCTACAAGATTATGATTATCTGTTGTCATATCACAACTATCATATTCAGAGTTTGGCTGTTCCAATTGCAATTGTTACTTACATCCCAAAATGATAAGACAAAGCTAGTGAAGTGGGTGATTCTCTGAAATTAACATGGCTCGGCTCGGC
>JBBYHH010637418.1:0-10432 GCA_038382905.1 Daphne laureola
CATGTCAAAGTTGGGGTTGGTGCTGCCGTGCTGGTGTTGGTAGTGGTAGCAGTAATCAAACAACTTGTATTGTGTGCATAAACAAATAATCCCAAAGCCCAACAGAACCATCTAAGCCATGGTCTATGAGTCTTATGAGACTACCGCCTCATTTGAATCAGTTCTCCGCCTCATTTGAATCAGTTCTCCTTTCTTCTCATTGTGACTTATGCTGTAATCTACCAAAAAGAATAAACGAGACCCTCATATTATATGTGCACGTATTTTTCCTCCTTTCTTCTCTCCAAGAAGGTGAATTAGTTTGAGCACATGCTTAAAGAGCTCATCCTTCATGAAACATATGCCCGATAATCAAGCAGCGATATCAATTACATAAAATCCACTCTTCCATGAGAGATGAAAACTTTTAAGGTCTTACTTTAATGATTAAAAACATAACCAAAATTTAAACAAGGCACCCTGTACTAACACTCAAGATCAAGTTGTTGGCCTATTCATTTGGTAATGAAATCAAAAGACTTAACTCTGAAATATTATAGATAGCAATGGGTTGGAGAAATCCGCAACCTGTGGGGACTCGCACCACCTATTGAGGTTTATACAACGGGTTTTATTTATGCAAGTGGGTAATTTTGACCCGCTAGGTTCGTGGAGGTGGAGGTGGATTTGCCCCATCCGCACCGTGGATATCCGCCATCCGCAGACATCGACAACTCAGGAACCCATTATACACATTAATCAGGTGGTGTTACAGACTTTTTATCTTTCACTTCTCTAGTTCTCCCACCTTCTAACATAAGTTGAGATGTTTCTAAATATTTGGATGTTACTTTGTATATCTCTAATTAATTTGTGCAATGATCAGCAGAAGTAATGGTTAATAAGTATATGAAATTGATACCAACGGTTGTTGTGGTTAAGTGGCAAGAGACTCATCCTTCCTTAAGCAAGGTCTTCGTTTGAGTCTTGTGTATAGGGAAAATACCGCCAATAATGCTCGATCTAGGTAAAATTGGAAAATTTGTCGATGGGGAAAAAAATTATACGATGTTGATATCAAAGTATCTGCGGATGCCCCTGTGGATAAGAAAAATCCACAGACAGTGGAGGTGGATGAGCCTCTCGCGGATATTCCGCTCCATTAACATTCTTACTCAGAATGCCAACGTGAAACAACAAAACATCAATGCTTTAATTTGATTAATGTTGTATTAACAGACTGGCATAGCAAAAAAAAATTGTTAGATTAAACTGTGCATATGCGGAGTCATATTTATGCAAATCTATGATCTTGCATTATTGAATATTCTAAAATCAAATCTAGGATTCAATATAGTATGTAAATATTATGGAGTATGTTAGTAGAATGCCCTAATTGGAAGTTAGAAAACTTGGAGTTAAAATTTAAAAGTTAGAAATTGAATAAGTTAAAAAAAGGGACTAGAATGTTACTTAGAACTAAACTGGGGTAAATCTGTGGAACTAAAATAAACCCAAGGTTATTAAACGAGAAAAGGGCAAAGCAAAAGCGCGGACTTTAAGGAAGTTAAGCATAATAATAGATATATAAGTATAAACTAGGTGGCAAAAGCTACAAGTGATCATAAAATAACTAATGGATCATGAAATTGGCATTTTTTGATTAAAATGTATCAAGAATTAAAGTTTATAGGCTGAATTAAAGGGGAAAAGTTGGAAGGTTTTCTGCTAAAGGAAAAATTAAGATGGGTAATATTGTCAAACTGGAGAAAGTTAAAGGGTTAAAGTTGACCAACCCAGATCTGGATATCTTCATCTTCTTACTCGTGAGCTTCCCGTGTCGGTGCGCGCAATGGTGATGTCCATCGCTTAAGCTAGGCCCAATCTTCTCTGTTGTTGCAACATATCTCAAATCAGAACGTGTTTGCGTCAATACATCAGAGCAGGAAAGTGGACTTGGAATTCGAAGTGATGAAGAACGCGAAGCCATCAGTGGAATTTGAAGTTCAAGTCAGAGCAGGACAGTGGACATGGAGTTACACTCTTGAATTAGGGAAAGTGAAAAAAAACCCAGATCATCTGCGCTTCAACTGAAGCTTTCGCTTTTAGATCGCTTCAGCGCTTAGTCCCACTTCAACTGAAGTGTCCACGCTTCAGAGGCGAAAAGCGTTCCAGGCCACCAAGCGAGCACCTTGCACGTTGAGCGCGCCCAAGGCACGCATTTAATAACGATGAATAAACCTAGTGACCTAGTTGTTATTACCTAAAAAATAAGCTAATACTAATCTAAGTCTGAGACAGAGGGATGAGGGAGACGGAGACACGAGGGACTGTAGTGTATTCAGATGAATATTGGGCAGGTAACATCATTGATCGGCAATCAACCTTTGGGTACTGTTCTTTTGTCTAGGGTAATCTTGTTACTTGGAACAGTAAAGAAGCAATCAGTGGTAGCCAGAAGTAGTGTAGAAGCTGAGTATAAAGCACTAGCTCAAAGAATATGTGAAGGGATCTGGATAAAGAGGGTTCTTAGTGAACTAGGTCAACTGGATTTGTCTCCTATTCTTATGATGTGTGATAATCAGGCAGCTCTCAGCATTGCTAAGAATCTTGTGCATCATGACAGGACTATGCATGTACCAAGCAGCAGATCACAGACATCCTCACCAAAGCTCTACCTAGACCTACCATTGAAGGATTAATTTGCAAGCTGGGATTATATGATATATATTCTCCAGCTTGAGGGGGAGTGTTGAATATTCTGAAATCAAATCTAGGATTCGATATAGTATGTAAATATTATGGAATATATTACGGATAGTAAGTACAGATTTTAAGATCCCTGAAATTGGGGACTAGATCTTTAGGAAAATACTTTGTTATTCCCTGTTTGTATATAATTGTTGTACATTCCAGAAATAAAGTGTGATTCAGAAATTCTTCACAGAGAAATTCTTCATACATGTTATGGCATCACGCATATTCCTCAGAAGTTCAATGCTAACTGCATTCTGAATGGCAATATCATCCGTACCTGTTTATCTTCTCTTTCAAAGATCAGTCGATCATGTTTAGCTTTCTTGTAGTTTGGAGCTAAGAGCATACCAATGAAGTCACAAATAGAAGCTACTACATTTGTACAATCAAGCTTCAAGCTGGCCTGTGTTCTAAGCATGTTATCCATCAAACTGACCTGGGGAAAAGACCAAGAACTGCTACAATAATCTCACAAGTAAATAGCAAAAGTTACCGTGTTTCAGAAAATAAATGTACATATCAATATGAAGTTTATGAGAAAAATCAAGAACTTTCATGCATTTAGCAACCAAATCAGCCATATACCATATCCAAAAGCTTTGCAGACGACCTATGAGGATGTTGGCAAAGGCTGTACATAATTGTTTCACAGACCTATAGATATCCAAAAAGGTCAATTTTGAGGGAGAAAAGAAACAGAGCAAAAACATTTAGACAGGAGTGATAGAACCACAGAAAGTACATTAATACCTTAGGGTCAGTTTCAGTTTCCAGGAGATGCCACAGAACATCCCAAGTAGCACTATCCAGCACGGAGAAGAAACTTGAAATGAATGAAAACATTCCCATTTTACATTTTAGCACATAGAACATTCCATTTACGTTTTCCCCACTAGCTCCAAGAATATCTTTGGAATCCTCACTAACGTCAAGCTCCATGTCCAAGATTTTACTTTTATTGCCATTAAGGGCATCCATTGAGCACATATTTGATTCAACAGCAGAGCTTCCCAACGATAGGTCTTCAGATTTGAAACTTCTCAGAAATTCTGTATATTGATCATATAAAATACCAAGAGCCTTCAAAAGATTCTCAAGAGATTGAATAACTCCATCATAAAATACAGCATCACATGTTCTTTCATCCTCTGCTTTGGCGAAAAAAGGACATGAAATAAAGCCTTTAAATGAAATAACGACATCATTTGTTTCGCCAAAACAAAATATAGATGCCAGAGAACCAAGAGTGTGAAAATCCTCATGACACTGAATTGCATTTACTGAATGATGCAGCAATTCCACTAAGCAATCGCCCAGATGCGAGATAAATGACGCACTGTTCTCCCTTTTCCTGGGGCCAAAGGTTGAAAACAAATAACTTTTCAGAAAGAAAAAAAAAAATAGAAGTTCGGAAACTTCAACAGCAATGATATAACATGAACAAAACTCTCACAGAAGTCTCCTTTTTTATCATGCTACTAAACTAAAAGGTCACTCAATAGTAATAACCAATATCGATAAAACAGAATCGAAAATCTAATGATTGACATGAAAATCTAATGATTGACATGAGAATTTATACTACAATTGTAGGTTCTGGAACACCCGAAGGAAGTAATAATATATACTCCATTTGTCTAAATATGAGGGTCAACTGAAGGTTAAGGCAAGCCTCAGGAGAGATTTTGTGATTTAAATTATTTTGATAGAGTTTTAGGGCTTCCTAACAAACAACGCTTTAACGTCAATTAATTATGTTGCTACCAAAACTTATGTCCCCATTCCGCTTCACAAAAGACAAGTCCCCCTTGAGCTCCAAAAGGGTCCACAGTCAACTCCCATTTAACTGATTCTACTCAAAGTGAACACTTGCCCTTATTATGGCGTCCTATATCTACTGTCAGTGTCATGCACCTGTCAAAATTTGTGTATATGTTGAATATGCACAAACTCGCTATCACTGTATAAATTTACATGAATTATACAATCACTAAACTAGACAAAAAAAAAACATGAAAACCCCACTAAATTATTCAAGTTACCCCGAAAAAGGCAGCTCAACTGCTCCATTTTTTTAATGATTGTAGGGTTTTACTTTCATATTCTGTGCAGCACTGGTTGACTCAAACTAATACTAAGAAACACTGAAAAACAAATCTAAAAACAAGTTTTGGAAAATATATAGTACAAATTATGATGTGCATATGAATTTTTTTGTGTAAACATTCATGAAAATAAATCATAGATTACATACTTTAAAAACACAAAAACAAAGTGTACAATTTTTAAAAAACGAAGGGAGTATATTTTTATCATATAACTCATCAACGTTTTTGAGTTGTCTCAACTAAAGATAACAGTGAAACCAATTTTTATAAAAAAAAGTTTCATATGCATATAAATTTGATATTAGTAGTATATTTTTATTAAAGTCAACTATATCAACTTTTCTAAAATATGTTTTAGCAGTTTATTTTTTATAACAAAATGTTAGCAAATTCATTATGGGACTGAGGGAGTATAATCACAGTATAAAAAGGTAAATTAAAAAAAAAAAAAAAAACCCTGAGATTTGGTGAAATCTTCAGTTTGCCCCTTTATTTTAAAAAATCTGCAATTACCCCCTTCGGGTTTAGTGAAACCTTCAGTTGCCCCCATTAACCGTTTATAGTAGCAGTTGATTCTTAAAACTTTTAGCAGTAATTACACTAATTATACTCCCAAACAGTTAAGGGGCAGCCCGAGCTCACTTGTGTTGTAACTGCATGGGCTTGCCTGCGTTTCTGCGGCATGAGGTCGTCCGTGTCATGGAGGTGACCAGGTGACAACGACGGCTAGGTAGGATGGCCGGTTGGGGAGGGAGAAAGGAGAGAAACAAAATCTTTAGGTTGAAGTGTTAGGGTAAGAAATATTAGTGACAATAAGAGCAGTTAAACCTAAATTCTTAACGGTCAATTAACAACACAAACAGTTAAGGGGGTTAACTGAAGATTTCAGTAAACCTCAAGGGAATAACTGCAGATTTTTTTAGAAAGAGGAGGCAAATTGAATATTTCACCAAACATCAAGGGTTTTGTAATTTACCCCAGGATACAAATATGTTTTTGATAACAATGCCTTAGCAATATTATCGTATAAAAATTTGACAGCAATGAAACAAACTTCAATAAAAAATTGCTAAAATATTTACTGCTGAAGGAAAAAAAAGATAGATTAAATGTTGAGAAGCCACTATATCAACTTTCTTGAGACGGAGGAAGGATGACATACCTTGATAGCAACGAGCCATCTAACATATTCAGCAGTAAAGCACATTGAAAGAAGACATCCGAGAGAGGTCCCTTTTCAGTCAACTTATCCCGTAAGAAGCAGGTCTCAAGTTCATGCAAGAGAGGCTCACTTAACTGTTGTGTGAGATATACACCTTCATGACAACGTGTTTTTGAATTCTGAAAATCAATAAGATATAGCAACACTTGTACTCATAGAAAACCAGTAGAAATATCAACTTTACTGATAATAAATCCTTACCTCAGTGTTAGGAGCTGGATCAATTGTAGTCAGAACTTTAACACAACAATCAAATGGTTCAAGATGGCTTGCATGCCCAACAAACTCCATTGTCTACAGAAATAAAACTGAATTGTGGTGAAACATACCATTCAGAACTAATGACATACGGATTAGAAATTCATAATATGGCACAAACCTTAAAACCATCATCCGCAGCCTCAATTACATCTCCAGAGGAGAGCAAAAATGCAAAATTTTCATAATGATAGCCAAACAATGGAGAACCGGTGCAAAGGGCATAAATTGCTGCCGGTAACAATACCACCAGTAGCTCATTCAGCTTGAAAGAATCCTGCAGACATAAAAAACATGAGCACATTCTGTAAGGAGGCCACTAAAAAAGGCATTCAAAACTAGACCAATAACATGGTAAAAATCAATATGGTTGGGTTGGTTAAGCAAAAGAGTTCGGTGGTGGTTAGGCAGAGAGTATGATGTGAACTTCACAAGAGATGGAAGAACACTAAAATTGCAAGGATCTAGCTTGATTGGAGATGAAGAACAAACACATAAAACACTTGATAATTTCGGCCACCTTAACTGCTCAACTACAAGGTTGAGCAATGAAGATGATAATGCCAAGGGAAGGAGAATGGATCTAGCACCTCTTGATTACAAGATCAAGCAATACAAGATATGAAGTTTGAAACCATTTTCATGAATCAAAGGGATGATGGAAATAGCAAAGAATGAGAACAAGTTAAACTTCAACCTCTCTCTAAGAGTTTCGGCCGAATTTACAACATACAAGTTCTAATGAATCAAAAGGCCTTCTTCCTAGTTTAAACTACTAAGGTTGGTAGGAAAAGGTGTAGAAACATGATCCTAGAATCAAGGATATGCTAATGATGGCTAGGTGAAAGGTAAGAGCGTCTATTACCTTAAAATAAAGGGTAGGATGGTGGGCTAGGATGACTTAATTGTCTTATGATAATGGCTTGGGACAACCTCCCTTGAATTATGGTAGGCTAGTAGACAACCTTCCTTAAAATAAGGTAGGCTTCTCTTTTACATTCAAATTTCTTCCTAACACAAAATTATCTTCAAAATTTGGCCATATAGCTTCTACCATGACTCTCTGACCTTCTAGATGGTGCTTGGGAGCATGGTGGCTTCAGGAACTCACTTCTTGGCATGTGGAAGGTTGGGAAAGGTGGTTCTTGATGCTAAGTCGGGTGCACAAGGGGTGGTTGACTCTGGATGGCATGTGGCTTCCTCAAAGGGGTGCGTGGGGTGCATGAGAGGCGCGTGGGTTGCTTCTCCGGTAAGGATGCTCACCATTAGACCTCCATTGAAGCTTGATCTTGCTTCCTCCAAGTGGATACCCATATGATTAAGTTGTACAACTCTTCCTTGGTCTTCCTCCTGCTTCTATGCTTGTGTCATAAGTCTCATGAAGGAATTGAAACTATCTTGTACCTTCTTGAACTGGGATCTTGTCGTAGGTCCACCGAGGCCTTCAAGGGTGTTAGGAACCTTGGGTGCTTGAACTTGGGCTTCAACTTGGGTGCTGGGATTGTCCTTGGTCATGTCCACATCATACCCTCCCTCTTGAGAAGAATCTGTTCACAGATTCATATCTTCAAGTTCACCTTCATAAGGAAGCAAATCACAAACATTAAATGTTGCATGCACATTATAAGATCCATCACATGGCAAATCAAGAACATATGAATTATCATTAATTGTCTTTGTGATTTGGAAAGGTCCATCTCTTCTAGCTGAAAGTTTGCTCTTCCTAGCAGGTGGGAACCTTTCTTTCCTTAAATGCAACCATACCCAATCACCTTCCTCAAAACTCCTAAATTTTCAACCTTTGTTAACCCTTCTAGAAAAAGACTCATTAATCTTTTCAAGTTGCTTGTGAACCTTAGAATGTAAGTCTTTCATGCTTTGGGCTTTCTTCTTACCATTGACATCTACTTGATCAGAATGTGACAAAGCAACCAAGTCAAAAGGAGTTAAAGGATTGAAACCATAAACAATCTCAAATGGACTATGGGATGTAGTTGAATGGTATGCTCGGTTATATGCAAATTCTACATGTGGTAGACATTTCTCCCATTATTTCAAATTCTTTCTAAATATGGTTCTCAACATAGTGGTGAGGGTTCTATTGGTTACATCAATTTGCCCATCGGTTTGTGGGTGACTAGATGTAGAAAACATCAAACTAGTACCTAACCGAGACCAAAGTGTTCTCAAAAAGTGACTCAAGAACCTAGAATCCCTATTACTAATAATGGATCTTGGAATGCCATGATACTTCAAAATTTCCTTGAAAAATAATTCAGCTACATGAGATGCATCATCAGTTTTGTGGCATGGAATGAAATGAGCCATTTTACAGAATCTATCTACCACAACAAACAGAGCATCATGTCTATGAGAAGTCCTAGGCAATCCACTAATGAAATTCATACTTAAATCAATCCATGGAAGAGAAGGAGTAGGAAGAGGAGTGTACTTCCCTTTTGGTTGCAAGGTGGATTTGGCCTTGTGGCATGTCACACATCTTGCACAAACCTTAGTCACATCATTTTTGAGGTTCGGCCAAAAGAAGTTGTCTATAACGACTTCATAAGTCTTTTGGACACAAAAGTGTCCCATGAGGCCGCCACCATGTGGTTCCCTGATAAGGACTTCTGTAATTGAACTTCTTGGTACACACAACCTTTTCATCTTAAACAAGAAGCCACCAAACACATAGTTGCCATTTCAGCCACTTTTAGAACAATCTACAAAAATTTCGCCAAAATCAACATCATGCTCATACATGTCTCTGAAACACTCAAAACCAACAATTTTTGTATCAAGTGTCATAAGCAATGCATACCTCTTAGATAGAGCATCGGCCACAACATTCTCTTTTTCCTTTTTGTATTTACACTACAAATAAAATTCCATTTAATGGCACATAAAATGTGCCAGTAAATTACGAATATGTGCCACTAAAGGTAGCTCGCAGAAACAACAACACATGCGATAAGTTCCACTAGAAGCACTAACGCCAAATCCCTTTAGTGGAACTTAGTGTGTGTGTTGCTGCAGCATCTCGGGTATTTAGTGGCACTTAAATATGTGACAGAAATGAACGATAAGTATCAGTGGCATACACTTTGTGACATTAAATCACCTGGGCGAAGCTAGTTGAAAAGGAACTTTACTGGCATATAAAATGTTCCACTAAAGTATTAGTAGATTTTCTAAATTTAATACCTACTTTTTCATTATTATTTTTTTCTAAATTCGGTGTTTATGAATTTAATTTAACAAAATACGAAGAAAAAAAAAATTAAAGTTATTGGAGAAACACATAAAAATAGTAATCAATTACTTGAAATTAAAGTACAACTGTGATACACAAATAAAAAAACAAATTAATATAATTGAAAAACTATCCATGAAAAAGTACAAATAAGTACCTAACTTGAAACTAGGTAGTAACCTAAATAAAGTATCAAACTGTTTTTAAAAAATAACCTAAAAAATATCCGAAAAGTCCGCAAGTGTTTTCTTCAAACCATGCTCACAAATAAGTTTGTCAATGTGAAATGGAACAACCGATATCTCTGTAAAAAAATCATAAAAGAGAAAATTTTAATCAATGTGAAATGAAGAACTAGAACAAGACAAAACAACTAATATTAATGGATTACCTGTAAAAAGAACATTCAAAGAGGATCTTCTCTGGTGCCTATGAAAAAGACATAAATAATCAAAGCTCAAGAAAGATGAGTATGTCCAAGAACTTTAAATCAACCACCACTCATGCAAATGAATATACTTACTATTGCTAAAATGACTTGCAACAGAAGATCTTCCATTTCTAAGAGAAGAATCCAACTGAAAAAGAAAGACAATCTCTTGTAAACCCTTGACTTTTGAGAAGTCATCATTTGTCCAGTCACAATTTTGGTCTTGTGAACTACTAGGATCACTCATAACATGTTACACCCACACCGGAAAAATGATGGAAATCCGGGAAAATTACCGGAGGATGAATTTATAATTTTTGGGATTCTATGTTGAAACGTACGGGACATGTTTCTGATGTTCTCATATCTCGGGAATTGAATTGAGGATTAATTCTGAGGTATTTAATGTCAGAAGGATTAAATAT
>JBBYHH010637529.1:0-10432 GCA_038382905.1 Daphne laureola
GCACAATTCAAGCTTAATCAATGATGTAAAACATGCTTCTAGCTCTACATCACCATTAGAACATGTTTCCTACTTCAAAGACAGCAAGAACCTCAGAAATACCAACCTTTGATTTAGCCCCCAATTTCGAAAATCATCCAATTTGTTGTTGTTGAAGCTTACTTCTTGGTGATTTGTTGTTTCCTCATTGATTCTCGCATGAATCCACCATCTCTTAGCGATTTGGGGCTCAAAATGGTGTTTATGGTGTTTTGGGATGAGGTTGGGCGAGCTTAGAGTCAAAGACGAAGATCAAGAATGCCAGATTTTTGTGCTGAAAGCCCAATTTATAATTCACTACAGGGGTACAATGCGATCGCCTGGACTTTACCCCCATCGCCTAGTCCGTCGCTTGGCTCCCTGCTAGTTTTGGTTTAGGGGTCAGGCGATCGCTTACCAGGGAACCCGTTCGCCTAGTCGGTCGCCTGGGTCCCTGCCCATTTTGGTTTCGCGGTAAGGTGATCCCTTGTCAGCAAACCCGTTTGCCTGGCTGGTCGCCTGACCGCCTGTCCATTTTGGTTTAGGGGTCAGGCGATCGCCTGCCAGCGAACTCGTTCACCTGGCCGGTCGCCTGACCTCCTGCCAACTTTGTTTTTGGGGGCCAGGCAATCGCCTTCCAGGGGATTCCTGTCCATTTCCATTTTCATTTTTGATCCCCAGGCGATCGCCTGCCCTTTGGCGTGCATCGCCTGGGGGTTCGCCTGGACACGTGAAAACCTGAAAACCCTATTTTTTTCCCGCACACTTAACCAAAACACTTAAAGAAATATCATGCATCGCCAAACATGCTTGTTACCTTAAACCATACCTTTACCAAAATCAACTACCAAACTTATCACCCATCCACGTACCTTAATCCTTCACCTCAAGCTACAATAAACTGACATACCTTATCCTCCGACAATAAAATGTCAAAGACTTATCGCCGGACTAGGGTGGGTGTAACCTTTCTTCCCCACTTAAAACTCGTGGTCCTCCAAGAGTAGCTTATTCTTACCACCATCAGATATCAATTCCTTTCCATAATTATTCCCATTATTCTGAGATCCTTTTTATTCTTTCCTGCGAACACAAACCAATAATACATTGTCTTTACATCTTTAACTTTTATACCAATTTAAGGTATTTTGTCGGTTACTTCCCGAAAATCTTATCAATTGGTCCTGTACCAGAAATGAGCATCAACCTCATAACTATCTTTACCATTTCCGTGACCCATCTCATGATCAATGGAAGTATGTGTTCAAACTTCACGCATCACTTCACATGATCGTGCGGTAACTATAAACCTCTATCCGATATTTTAAAACTCAATATTCCATGTAACCATAACCTTTCCTGTTTGCCCCATTTTTGGTAACCCTGTAATTAGTCAATAGCGATATTACCTAAAGTAAAGTAATATCTACAGAATTTTTGTCGGTTCTTGACCTACAATCTCAATTCCTTGGCAGATGGTACACTCATCTACAGATGAGGCAGTGTACTTCCGCAAACATACTCATTTTACACTTACGTCGGAGTTTATCCTACAAGTTCAGTAGAATATATCAGTCGACTCATACCACAACCTTTGGTCATTCCTTATTAAGCATGAATCCGAGCATCACTGATATAATGTAATCTATAGTGATTTCTAAAGAAATTATTCAGTCACTTTATTGGTAGAGTATCATGCCACGCAAGATACAATTACATTAATAGATTTTGAGATTCAACTTTTCTTTTTTTTATAATCTGTTTGGTATCACCGTGATAGACGAAGGATGATCAATGGAATACTACAAACATTTAGAACGTTATTCCCATCGTTGCATATCATTATTAATCCCATTTATCCTTGCCTTTACGCCCCACGGGACGAAGGCTCTCTCATCTACCTTCACGTATAATCAGACGGAAGTTATACCACGAACCTCTATATTCGTCATCATTCCATACGCAGACAGACACTCACTTATACCCAACATGTTAACAACTCAAACCAGGTAAACCATGGTTTAACAGAATGGGATTTTCTTTCCCTTCTAATCTCATTACTTAAGAATTTAACAAGAATTCGGCCAAATTCAAGGAGAGGAGAGAAATGAATTTTCCAACTTGTAATCTTACTTCATTCATGATTCTTACATAAATCAAGCTTTACTGTCAATTTTGGAAGCTTAATTGATGAAGATTTGGGTGAGATTTAATGAAGAACATGGTGAGGGAGAGGGAGCAAAACTGCCGGCTAGGAGAGAGAATGAAGTTTGTAACTTATGAAATTTCATAACACATAAACCATATATTATACACTTATACCATTTTTACCCCATTCTTTTCATTTTCTTCCCATTTCATCTTCATTTCCAATTACCATAATCCACATAACTTTTTACAGCCACCACTATCAGGTGACCATTTTCTGGTGGATTGTATCTCATGGTTAGGTTTTTGTCCATTGGAACTCGGATTTAATGTTTAAGTATGAATGTTGGTAATTTTTAGGTTTGAGAGTTGTATGTAGGTACATTTTATGTTTTTATGTGTGTAAGGTTGTAAATCAATGAATGACTATATGCTAAAATATTTTGGTCAAGTCTGGGTGGTTGAAACAGGAAGTTTGAAGTGCAGGTGGTTCGGGCGAGCCACGGGCGATTCATGCCGAATGGTGGTCGATCGCCCGGACCCTGAACTGGAATGCGCAGGAGCCCGGGTGAGCCATGGGTGACTCACCACAAAGGAGGGCAATCGACCGACCTAAAAAATGTTAGAGAGACAGGGCCACGGGTGAGACGCGGGCGATGCCACGTAAAGGGCGGGCGAACGCCTGCGCTGGAAAAGGAGCAAGAGCAGTGGGCTGGGAAAACTGTGGGCGACTGGAGTGCAACGACGGGTGATCGCCTAACCCCAAGAAAATGAGAGGCAGGAGCACGGGCGAGTGGCGGGCTACTGGGTTTGTGTCACGTCCCATCGCCCGAAACACCTGGAATGAAATTATGCACGGGTTTTAAACCCCGAAAACAGATTGTGAGAAATCATTTCTCACTTCATCTTCAATCTTGAGCTCCCCAACTGGACCCAAACACCCCAAACCTCCATCTCTTCATTTCCTAACCTCAAAATTCAAAGGAAAAGCTACATTCATCCAAGGATCGTTCTAGAAACAAGGAATCAATAAGGTAAACATCAAATCTCTTCAATTTGATGCTTGGATTGAAATTGTTACTGTTCATGGGAGTTGTAATTCATCCAATCCATGATGTAATGTTAGTGTAAGCTTGTTCTAATGATGAATTTGAAGTAGAAAGAAGATTTAAATCATCCAAATCCCACGAATTCTAAGGAATTCGAATCTAGGGTTTATGTTTGGTGATGAACGAAAATTAGGGGATTATTAAATTGGGCTCAAATTAGTGTTGTTGGGTGTATTTGGAACAACATTAATACTTGGACTTATGTTCAATTGTTGCTAGAATATGGACCTAAGGAAATCTTCATGAAAATTGGTGTAGGATTGAAGTGTCTTGTTCGGATGAATTAATACTTGGAATGAGTTTCAAATCATTGAGTATGATTCAAATATGGATTGAATTCAAAGTTGGGTAATTTTGTCAAATGATGAATAGTGATGGGAAAGGGTAGTGTTTATGCATGGATTGTCTTAGTTCGGATCAATGAGCATGCATGTGAAGTTATAGGGAATTTGGATAAGGTTTGATCAGTTTTGGAATAATACGCCTAAATAGACATTGTTGATTAAACTTGGGATGTATTGAGGGAAATGCAATGTTTCGATCATGGATGTTCTTGAGTATTGTTGTCATGCATATAAAAAGAATTGTATAGCGATTGGTTAAGAATTGATCATTTTGGGAATTATGGCCATAATGTTCAAATGAGCAAAGGATAAGATTAAGTAATGAGGAATGCTAGGTAGTGATGGAATTGAATGTGTTTAAGGGTTAACTATAAGATGGACAAAGATTAGAGGATTTTGGTACTTTTCTGGAAATAGGCAGAAAATGGGAAATTTGCTAAGTGTCGGAAAAGGTGAAGGTGAAATGATAGGTATTGATTCTGAATTGCTTATGTGATTGTTCAGAGTCAATGTTGGTCGCTCGAGCATCCAAGTGAAGGCTACTGAGGACAATTACCGGTAGTGCACGGAAAAGGATTGAATTTCAGATTGGATTGCTATTGTTTCCAGATAAGGGTTCAACCTTCTTAAATGCGTATTAATTAAATGCTTAGTGCCATTTCAGTTGGTTGAGATCAGTCTTATACCGGTAGTGGGGTATATGACTGGTTCCATGGTAGCGGTAAAGGTATGCAGGTATATGGATAATGCAATGGTTCTGTGCGTCTATGTGACCACCAAACCCATTGATTGTTAAGTAAGTGTTGTGGTTCATGCGTCTCTGTGACCCTAAACCGAATGGGAGCGACACAATGTGTCATGGTTTCGTGTGTCTATGCGACCATCGAACCCTCTGCTTGTGACACGACTATTGTTATGTAATGGGATTGGTTTTGTGAGTCTCCACGATCATGAACCCTATGTGTGTGATATCGATTGTATTGTAATGTGTCATAGTTCATGAGTCTACGTGATCCGAACCCTCTTTTTGCGACACAACCTTTCGTGGTTTCATACGTCAGTATGACCACCGAACCCTCTATTTTTACGACACGGTTATTGTTATTGATTGATTGTTTGACTGTGGTTTTAAAGTGTCCTAGGCCCTCGATGGTACCATGCACATTGTTAGTATTCTGGCATCTCATGGTATGAAAGAGGACCACAAAGGGCCATCGTAATAGGTATAAAGGAAAGTGTATATTTTATAAACGCATTCATATGTATCATGGTTTATGTAGGACATTGGACTAGTATAGTACATCATGTCATACTGACTTTGTCATTGCAAGTATATCGTGAAGACAATTTTTATTTCTACCTAAACCCTTACTTAGTTCTCTCAGGAACTCATCCCTTTCATTATAACTATCTTTTCAGGAGCTATTAGTGTTGGACCACAGAGCATCACGCTCGGTCCCATTATGATTGTCTATAAAGGTATTGTTAGCTCCTCCTGATTGTTCTGATTGTTGTTAAAAGATAAAGGGTGGGGTGAGTTCAATAGAGAGTAAGGGTGTAATATGGTATAAAGGTCATAATATGAATACAGATTGTGAAATGGAAAGGAAAGTAGGAAACGGATTGGTATGTCAGTAATGTGAATGGTAGTTTTGGAAAATGGATATATGTTTCTGATATATGTCATGATAATGGGATAAATGAATTTTCTGGATTTTTTGGGTCAGCACTCTATGAATAAATGTGACTGATGGATAACTCTTATCTTCTTTTCCTGATTTCAGCAGCAGCAGCAGTATCAGGTGCGATTGTCATGATCCCGCAAATCTGACAATCGATATTGAGTGGTATTATCTATTGGAACATTGCTCTGTAGGTGTAGTTTTCATACATACATGTAGAACTAGATATGTAGTTAAGTACGCTCATGTAATGTGATGGTTAATGTTGTGTGGAACGGGATACTTATGGAATGCATTATTGATGTTCATTGTGACTTTCCGAATTGTATGTTTAATTTTTGGAGAGCCTCTGCCCGGTAGTGAAAGGGAAGACTCTTTTCTGGTGCATCTGGTCTGAGCAGAGCTCAATATATCTGTATATATTGTGGATTATGAAATGCAGGTACAAGGAAAGGAGAAATTCTTTTTTGTTGAATCTCTTATACAGGGACCTGAAAAGTGGTTTAAACCCACATATTCGCTATGCAACATGGAATTGATCATTTAGTTCACTGCCGCCCCGCCGATCCCGCGTCCGCTTCCTGCCGGGCCGTGTAGTGAGGGGATGGTGGTGACAAGTTGTTATCAGAGCATGGTTAAGGGTAAGAGATCAAGAGAAGAATGTTAATGCGTGGTTTTGGTAAAGTTAAGAAATGGATAAGGGTACCTTTAGGACTATTGTCAGAATGTTCAAGAAAGAATTACAAGGTAAATGGATACTTGGACTTCTGAGGGGTGTGTTCAGACGAGTGATGCCCTTGGTCTACCGATCGATTCTGCGCATGTTTTGTAAGAAGAGCTCCTTACAAGAACATTATCAAAATGAGAAGTAGGACTATAGGCAGTCAGTCTAAGCATACTCGAAAAGAATAGGTGCGTGGATTTTCTAACAGGAATTTTTGTTATGTATTTTATTGTCTAATGTGGTTAATGCTGAGATTATATGTGATAAATTGCATCATGCATTATGCATTGCATCTACACTAAAGAGCCAATAGAAAATACTGATGCTTGCCTATGCTGTAAAGTTAATCGTTATATGTGTTGTTTCTTATGCTATAAATTTTAGGAAAATAATTGATACTCGCGGATAGCGAGCTTTGTTTTCAGAGATAAGGGATACATATCCCACTCCATTTTATAATATTAAAGGGAAGTATGGGATGCCCAGTAACCATCAGTGTTAATGGAACTTTCACTGCACTAGGTTCGGATTTGAGGGGCCTAATGCAAGTGTTAAGAATGTAAGTGATTGTGGTTCAAATGATGTCCGGAGGACATAGCAACCCCGGATGAGTGTGTTATAAGTTCTGACGGGTTGACATGAGTAAAGTGGTTATAGTGTTTTAGTTCCCCTTGATCGTCTTGGTAAGGAAAAGCCAAAAGTGGCCGAATTGTGATGTACAGGTATGGGTCTGATTCAAAAGGTTGGATCTTCCTTCCAATGATATAGTTTTAATGGCTAATGTTTGACCCTCATGACCGAGAGTATTATCGGTGAGAGGGAATGATGAGCATAAGGAAAATGGAATATGTGTAATGGGATATATGAGGCCCCGACACAGATTGAGAATGATTCTCTCATATATGTTAAAGAGTGAAAGATAAAAGTATGAGTCCCACTCTGCTGGAAATTATCGAAAGAGGAATGTATTAGCCAAGGTAATAAAGGAAATAACCACGGAATAAAGAGGATAGTTATAGAGTAAGAAAATGGATGATTAAATGGTAAGGATTTCATGTATTGGTTACATGGGACTTTTGAATCGATTGATAAAAGAAATGTGTAGAGAACTTTGGTTCTCGAAAAGATGTGATTGCGCAAGGTCATGAATGGTAAACATTGTTAAGGTTAGTTCAATGTGATGATAGGTACCATTTAGTCTTAGGACTCGGTACTGTCTATGATTGTTGTGTAGGGAACCAGTAATTGACTTGGGGTGCAACGAGATATACCCGGAGGATGGGATGCCACCTCGGCTCAGGAAGGTAGTCAAAACTACCTCTCCTGCCTGAGAGATGGGGGTTCGAGTGTAATGATTGTGTGGTGAAGATCGGTACTATAGGATTGTTATAAATGTATTGTTAAAATGATATGATAAGTATTATGTGATATTTGTGTATGATATGTGATGCGAATTTTCTAAGTGATAATTCGCTGATACTGCTATTGTTAGTGATTAACCATTAAATGTACTTCTACATTATGGTATTTCAGAAATGGTAAAAACTCACAGACAGCAAGAACGGAACCCAGAGATGAGGGAAGAGGACCCCGCTCCGATGACTAATGTAAGGTGAAGTCAAAGAGTGGCTCGACAATGAGAGGTACCAGTCCAGCCCCCACCACAGCAAGGTATCGATCAAGGAAATTTGATCCAAGTGTTGGAGAAAATGAGAACATTACTCAATAATGTATGGACCGGAGTAGGACTTGAGGGTCAGGCAGGTCAACCCTAACGGGGTAATGCTGAAGTTGCACAGATGGGATCAGTGGATCCCATATATGTTGAAATAGGAAATGATGATGATGATGATTCCAACGATGAGGATTATGATGTACCGAAAGCACAGAGACCACGGTCGGAGAGTTCTGTTGACTCTGGTCGATTGACATTGATGGAACGCTTTCAACATTTCAAGCCCCCAAAGTTCATAGGTAATGGCCCGGTGGAGGTAGCTGAAATGTGGTATAAGGATATGGACCGACAGCTTGGGAGACTTAGTTTTCTAGCAGATGATATGGTACCTCTAGCTACCTTCTATCTGCATGATTGGGCATACGACTAGTGGGAGTCAATCATTGCCACCAGAAAAATAGAGTATGAACGCCGAGGACAACGAGATCGTGGCATGACATGGGATGAATTCTCTCACCTCTTTCATGAAAGGTGGGTTGGATATGCTGCAAGAGATCTTTGACAGTTGGAGTTCGATTCATTAGTTCAAGGGGAGAATTCGGTTACAGACTATGAGCATGAATTTGAACGGTTAGTGCGATATGTCCCCCACTACCACAGAAATGAAGAACAGAAAGCAAAAAGGTTTATGAGAGGATTGAAAGATGAGATCAATAAGTATCTGGCACCTCTGGACATTGTGAGATATCATGAAGCTATCCAGAAAGCCCAGAAGATTGAGAATAAGGGTCATTGGATCCGAATAGTGACACAATTATCTCAGACTATGGGTAGAAGCTATAAACCGCTGCATTCAGGGAAAAGTACCGGTAGTTCAAGAAAACCAGCACATCATGGTAAAGGAAAAGGGAAGGCTCCGGTAGACAATTCGTGGTACTGCAATCATTGTGACCGACGTCACACTGGCCCGATGTGCTATCATCAATCAAGAATGTGGCTTACATGTGGGTCTACCGACCATTGGGTGAAGGACTGCCCGCAAACCCAAGCACAGGAAGTTCTAGCTCAATCCAGAGTGGAATTTAATGTGCCCCGCGGATACGGTGCACTACAGATTGGTGTAAGACCGCAGACACCACAACAACAACCCCCACCACCAGCACAACAGCAGGCAAGGCCGGGGCGTGTGTTTTAGATCATACATGGTGGGATAGCACAGCAAGGGATACCTGAAAGTCCTGAACAAGTTAACCCCCAAGGTTAAAGAATGACAGTTTCACCTCTCCAATGAGAAAGAAATTTTGGAAATGAGAAATAATGTGGTAGGACAATACCCCCCAGTAATATAGAAAGTTGAAGGAACTCTTAGAGGACCAAGAGTCTTAAGTGGGGGAGAATATTACAGCCACCACGGTCAAGTGACCATTTTCCGGTGGATTGTATCTGGTGGTTAGGTTTTGCCCATCAGAACTCGAATTTAATGTTTAATGTATGAATGTTGGTAATTATTAGGTTTGAGAATTGTGTGTGGGTATGTTCATGTTATCAAGTATGTAAGGTTGTGAATCGATGAATGATTTTGTGTTGAAATGTTTTGGTTAAGTCTGGGTGTTTGAAACAGGAAGTTTGAAGTGCATGTGGTTCAGGCGAGTCATGGGCAACGCGTGCCAAATGGTGGGCGATCACCTGGACCCTGAACTGGAATGGGCAGGAGCCCGGGTGAAGCACGGGCAACTCATCGGAAAAGGTGGGTGATCGCCTGAGCTCGAAAATGAAAAGAGACAGGGTCGCGGGTGAGATGCGGGCGATGCAACGCAAAGGGCGGGCGATCGCCTGCGCTAGAAAAGGAGTAGTGGCAGTGGGCCGGTCGAACACCGGGCGATTGGAGCGCAATGGCGGGTGATTGCCTAACCCCAAGAAAATGAAGAGCAGGAGCGTGGGCGAGTGGCGGCCGACTGGGTTTGTGTTTCGGGCGATCGCCCGACACGCCTGGAACGAATTTATACACGGGTTTTAAACCTGAAAACAGAAGGTGAGAAATCATTTCTCACTTCATCTTCAACCTCCAGCCACTCCCAACTCGACCCAAACACCCCAAACCTCCATCTCTTCATTTCTTAACCTCAAAATTCAAAGGAAAAGTAAGATTCATGCTAGGATTGTTCTAGAAACAAGGAATCAAGAAGGTAAACACCAAATCTCTTCAAATTGATGCTTGGATCAAATATTTTACTGTTCATGAGAGTTGTAATTCGTCCAATACATGATGTAATGCTAGTGTAATCTTGTTCTAATGATGAATGTGAAGTGGAAACAAGCTTTAAATCATCCAAATCCCATGAATTTCAACGAATTTGAATTCTAGGGTTTACGCTTGGTATTGAACAAAAATTAGAGGATTGTTAAAATGGGCTCAAATTAGAGATGTTGGGTGTATGTGGAGCAACATTTATACTTGGACTTCTGTCCAATTGTTGCTATAATATGGACCTAAGGCAATGTTTATGGAAATTAGTGTAGGATTAAAGTGTTGTATTCTGATAATTTGATGGTTCAATTATGCTTTTATGATGTTTCTAAGCAACTTTAATACTTGGAGTAAGTTACAAATCATTGAGTATAGTGGAGATATGGATTAAATTCAAATTTGGGTAGTTTTGTGAAATGATGAATAGTGATGGGAAAGTGTAATGTTTATGCATGGATGGTCTTAGTACGGATCAATGAGCATG
>JBBYHH010637640.1:0-18816 GCA_038382905.1 Daphne laureola
AACACACTACCAGGAGTGTGAAGGTCTGTGACTTACGACGCATGGGTTGGCAAGATGGTTAGCCATGAGCGCCTGACTCACTAACCGGACCCCATGGTCGTAACAATTACATATATGTTGTATATTATGCGATTTTTCGTAAAACCGTTAACCTGTTTTGGGTGCAGGTCTAGGATGTAATTAGAAAATCGTAAAAATTTATAACGCGCTAATAAATAAGAACTAAGCAACGAGGTTTAGTCAACTATGTAGAAAAAAAAAATTAGGATCGGGTTTTGGGTCCGCAAAACCTTAAGTATGAATAGCATCGACGTCACCTCCACCGCCCGCCATCGTCTTTCTGTTCACGCTTCCACCTTACGCAACCGTGGGTCAGGTGGTGGTGGTGACACTAGCTTTATCGGTTGTTTTTTTTTTTTTTTCTTCAGTATTTAATTTTCGATTTATTTTTATGAATTTTTAGACATGGAAAGTTAAATAAATCATATGCTTCTCACAATTTATAATCTAAACTTTTTAGATATATATTTTTTAAATTATTTTTTTTATTATTTATCTTGATAAAACTTTTAAATAAAAAATTATAACTTGAAATATCAAAATTAACCACAACAATCTTTATACGATGAAGTGAGTACTATATATAAAAAGTCATAACTTTAGTGTTTAATGAATAAATTAAACACAACAATCTTTATATGGCCGGTACTATATATAAAAAATCGTAGCTTTACTGTTCAATAAACTGTTCAATAAATAGTACCTCTCGCATCATTTTCTCAATTTATTGCCTATCTTTTCAATTACTCGCTTCCTTTGCGTAACTTTCTCATTTCGCTACGCCAGCTGTCTAAGAACCTGCCTTACAACGATTCCCAACTATAACCAGACTTACCAATCTTTAATTTTTTTCTTTTGTGCTAAGCACAAGTCTTTGATTTTATCCGCACTACAATTGACCTCCCCCAGAAACCTTTCTCTCTCAGCACTACAATCTATAGGTCGTCGTTCTGATTGTTTGTTTCCCACCGATGCCAGAACATTCCTCCGTCATCTAGCTTCTGTTTTCATGAAATAGATGTTGTACCAGGGTTTAAGCAATTGATCTGTTATAGTTGATGAGAATCATGAGATCGATGGTAGAGCTGGAGATCGTCAAATGTAAATTGGAGCTCTTTATACCTCCATCATCGCTCATATATCTTTGACCTCTTCCCGCCGTGATCACCTGCTTTTGTTTTTCTTTTTTTTCATCTCTAATCCTTTATTGATATCAATTTTAGGGACATACTCCAAGAAGCTAAACGGGAATATCGATTATAGGTAAATCGTAGAGTTGGATTCGAGTTTGGCCTTTTTCAAGTGGTATCAGGAATTCGATCCAGCGGTTATGATTTGGTGTTTGAAATTGGATAGATGTGACCAAGTACCTGCAAATAATTTTTATGAAGTCCGGTTTGCAAAGCTTGCCGTTCTTCGCAGGACCTACTATTTTATGAGTAAATTTTATTCTTTGTTTTTTTCTTTCAGTCCAACAACCTCTATTTTGATTCTTTCAATGACTGGAATTACCTAGATAAGGTTTTTGCATAGTGAATTTGTTGATTGAAGTTTCACATGAAATTGATCAACAAAGCCTTCATTATCGTCCGAATCTTGCCTTCAGGTGAATTTTCGATCTTCTAACCTTCTCATATTCTCTTTTTATTTCTATTTTTTTTCATTCCTATTTCACTAGATGAATTGTATAAACTAAAGGTTTCCTCCTCCCCATTCCCTTTTAACCAATCAAGCTATTCAATACTCTGTCCGTGCAGCCATTGTTGTTGACTTAGTAGCTATTCAAGTTCTTGATGTCAACTTATGCTTATTCGAACTTTATGGACTACTTTGACGTAACCTACCCAATTTGGATGAGTCCAATAAACCGAACGAGGTCTGCGTGACTGAATCAGTCCTCTCACCATCGATAGAGACAATCTTCTTACATGCACCTGGAGCCTTTTCCCCAACTTGCAGGTAAATTAGCTTTCATATTGCTTTCTATTTTGCATATGATGACAGTATTCGTAGGATTTTTAACAAAATAGAAAACAAAAAACTCAGCTTCAGTCAGCTAAGCAATTGGGGAGTAGTTGGAGGCCCGAAATAAGCAGAGCATGGAGGTGGTCTGGCGACGAACTCACTATGGGAATGAACCTCATTTAGTTTTTGCCAATCAAGTATCTTTTGATACAATACAAGGTAGAAAAGTACCATTATCAATGTTTAATAAGTATTTGCATATTTTTGTTGAAAGTTTAGAGTTTAGATTCATTTCGAGTGATTTTGGATATAAAGAGTAAAAACTTTAGCTGGAAAACTGAATACCAGAGTTCATCTATTGGTGTTGTTTCATTTCTTAATTTCCTAGCCGCCATGAATTCTCCTTAATCTTTTTTTATTTGATATAGATTTATGGTTGCATTTTTTTCCCATTGAATTTAAGTGGTACTGTTCATTTAAGTTATTATTTACCTTTTCGCAGGAAAAAAAACTGTAAACTTGTGTCCTCTTAAGTTTTGACTTCCGAAAACAATTTGCAAGTATCTTAGAATTTCTTTATTTACTTTTGACTTTTGGGACGAGGTATGTATCCATTGTTATGTATTATGGTTTGCTTTGCAATACTCAGATAAAACAATATGTGGTGACTCTAAAACATTGAAGTTCAAACGATTCACAAGAAGATAAGGCGAGGATGATTTCCAGTTGTGTAAAATTATTATTTGATTTAGTTGTGTTATTTACAAAATATTTTTACACATGAAAAAGTGCACTTTGAAAGACCATCTATTGATGTTTCATTCGATTTTTAAAGATTAAAAGCATATTGGATATAATGTTGGGGCTAACTCATCTCTCATACTTCTCATTTAAGCTGTTTGAGAATAATCAACTTCGACTACTTGCTCAAGCCCCAAACCATCTTCACCCTCCACTATCATGTCATCTTTCGTGAATTCGGTAAATATTTCATCTGTTTGATCTTGCATCCGGATGAAGTTGTGCAATACACAACAAGCAATGAGGATCAACCGCTGCACAAGAAGCGGATAACTATATATGTGCTTCAATATTGTGAATTTTTTCTTCTAACACACTAAATGGTCTTTCTATCACGTTATGACAAGATGAGTGTCTATGGTTAAAGAACTCTTCTTTCCCATTAAATCCTCTCCTACCCCGAAAATCTCTCAAGTGATAGACAAACGTGAACATCATATTATGTGAACAAACCGCCAAAATATTTTGTGTAACTGTAGCACCCTTTGTACCACGAAAAATGTTTTATCTCGAAGCCGGTGCACAAGCAGCAACATGAGTGTCATCAAGTGCACCATAACAAAATCATGTGCTTGTAACAGAACATGAATTACCTAGTATACAAAAAAAAACTTCCAAAAAACCATAACAAAACAAAAATAATGAACCATAAATTAGAACTAAATGAGATTCAGCACAAAAATCTCCATTACATGATGGCTCCAAAGCCCTTTGCAAAAATTCTAGTCAATTCATTTATGAAGCATCTGAATGACAGTCAACTTGGACCTTTATTATTTAGTATCATCAAGACATAACAATTACCTAGTATCATCAAAGGTAACTTTAAAGTCAGAACATCAAAATAAAAAATATTCTTAAATTATCAAGCTACTGCTATCTACACTAACCGAATGTATTGAAACAGCTATACCAATAACCAAGCATGCTAAGGCAAAATGTTTAATCAATAACAAAACTCCAATGTTGAAAACATGCATGGCAGAAACAATTTAGAAGGATAAATTAGTTAAGTGTGCACTCTGATAGACACGAAAGTGCTAACAACATAAAATGGAAAATACTTCCCCCACCCCAACGTTTATAAATATGCCAATTAGTTGCAAATATCAAAGAAAATTGTAGACTGAAATGGATCACCTTTATCTGATCCTTGGCCAATCAAAGTATCACATAAACTCATCTCAATAATATTCCCCACCCCAACGTCCTAAACCAACTCCTTTAGCAACATCCCTGGTTTTATTTAGCTAAAAAACTCACAAATTCGTTCCCCACAGATTTACCTCATGACTCTATACGCATACATATATCTAGGTCTAGTAATAGAGCAGAGAATCAGAGAACACCTTCTCCTCCCCCCTCACTAATTATTGCATAAATCAACAGATTTCAATTAATGTATAATAAAGTACATTATTTCTATACCAACTGGACTGAACATATCAAGCTATATCAAGCTCAAAACTCAAGTGAAAGGCAACAGTCAGAGGTTGAGATGTAGTTCAAAACACTAGCTCTGAGGTTTCAACATTCAGAAAAACTATGCCACAAAATAGAGCATTCAATTCAGCCTTCCATGAAACTATCATACTGACACGAGCACCAACTAACAGATTATTTGAAAGAAATTGAACCAAAAAAGGGAGCCAAAAAAGGGAACCCAAGAAAGAGCTTAGCCATGGTAATGAGACGTGAAGAAGTACCTTGACACCGGAATTCGAGACTCCGGCAGCGAAATTTACGGTGAGGGCGTCAATACGGAGTTTGTGTCTGAGCAGGTTTGGAAAGAGAGAAATCTTGTCAGAACAAGAACGGAGAGAGAGAGAGAGAGAGAGAGACGACTTACCGGCGGTGATGAGAGGCGACCGACGACGAGTCGAGATCGGGACTGAGAGCGAGATCGATCTGAGATTTAGGTCGAGGAGAGAGCGAACTGGAAAACTCGGGAAACAACCGAAATGAGTTTCTAGTTTTACAATTGTTTTAACGTATTTGGAAAACGTTTTCCTAAAAAATAGAAAATGAAAATAATACACTTAAACACGTTTTCTTTTCCTATTTCCTATTTTTCTAAAAGTACAAGGGAAACTGGAAAAAATTTCCTAATCTAAACGCACCTTGTGAATCTAAGAATATTTAACCTCCAACTTTTTTATATATGAAAAAATAAATGAATTAAGGGGCAACCGCCGATTAACCGCTATTTGATTTGGGCCAAAGCCCAAAAGCTACGCTGAAAGACGTTATTACCTGGGCTGTGATTGTGATTTGTGAGAAGCACTAAATTCTACGGCAAAAAATTAAAATAAAAACTGCTGGCAGTAAGCGTACACAGTTCAGTCTCCGTTTCCGCGAACACAGGTTCTTTGGGATCCATCTTGTTGCTGGTTTGTAGGACGTCTAATTCCGTCGTCCAATTAGGGTTTATGTTGTTTTGTTTCCTGATCTGGTTCTTTTTCGATCTCAGCTCAATTGATCAAAATTCAACCGCCATGGGAGGAGGAGCAGACCACGGACATGGAGCCGAGGATTTCAGGACCAAGGTCTGGACCATGACGGGAGGACCTAATTGCAGACCCAAACACTGGCGCCGGAACACCGCCTTCGCCATGTTCGGCATCGTCCTCATCTGCATCCCCATCGCAATGAAATCGGCCGAGCTTGAGGTGCCCATTTCTTTACCATTCTCTGCATTTCTTGTTACAGAACTTGAACTTGTCTTACATTCATCTAAGAAATCGATTTTCTTTAATCCTTTGGTTTAAAAAAGTTAGTTTCCTGCTTTTCATTTCCTTTATCTTCTATGATTCTATCGCTTTCGAAGTGAATTCAATTGTTGGGGTCTAGGTTTTGGCCTTCTGGAGTCTGGGTAGTGAAACATTATAGCCGAGTACCCTCTATGTTTATTTTCCTCGCTTGTGGCTGTTGAGCAGATGAATAAGACAAATTCTTTTAATTGTGCACCGTGGAAACATTTATATTAGGTGAATCTCTGTGCTTCTATATTGTTTGATAAACCAAGGCTGTTATGCTATCAGATCATGAATACATGGAAGTTTTTTCTCCATAGAACAACCCGAGTTGTGTGAGTGAGTTAAAAGGTTAAGAGTTCATTTTTCATTTTCATTGTTTTGTAATCTACTGGATAGTAGTTTTGTGATCTATCAGTCATGCTAGCAGCAAATGCTTACATGTTACTATTAGCTTTTTACGGTTAACGGATGGATATAGTTATGTAGTTACATGCGTATGGAGGTGAAATATTGAAATGCCTATTGCAGGATCCTTTTTTCTCCTCTGTCATCATCATCATCATCCTTAATCCCAACTATGTTTGGGTTGGTGGCATGAAGTTTATAATGTCAATTAATTGTAAAAAATTAGTTAAACACTACAAATTCATGCAAAAGTATAGTGACAAAGTTGTATGCTAGATGCCTTTCCTGTTGCAACCTTCTTATGGAGGAATAATGTTATGGCTCGATATGGCTTCTCAATCTCAAAGATGTTACTAAAACACCCTAATCAGGTCATTAACTACTGCCATAACTCAGTACCAAGACATTGTTTCCCAAGTATATCTTCCGCTTGGACTGGGTGCTCTGGTATATGGTTTCAATAACATAAAGCGAAAGCATGCTTTTTCTAGCATGTCTGCTAGATGTTCATCCATTTTGGACAAGAGTAGCTTTTTGAGGAATATAAAGACAGGTATATTAATATATAGCTTCTGTGCTTGCTGCATTTTCATATTCTACTGCAGAAAATTAGAGTTGTACATGTCCTATGTATACAGTTACCTCCTTATCCCTATGTAAATGTGTGGTTGATGAAACCTGGCTTCATGCAGCAACGACCTCATCATCCTGTCCATCCAATTCCTTCACAGCTCTGGTGCAAAAATTTTGGAACCAAAGAATACTGAGGTTATCTTCAACTACAGGGTGGTGCTTGGGCATGGTTGATTGCTGTCCTGTTTGCCATTTTTCTATAGTTGTGATGCTTGATTCTAGCAACAGCTTTCTTGACTTTGCCCCGGTAATATTTTCTATGTTTCTGAATCATCGTCCTATGAATAAATGTTGCCTGTTATGCTTATATCATAGAGGAAATGGCAAGACTTGAGTTGCAGACTTTTATATGTATATTTTTGCTTCCATCGACAGCATTTTACTTTGTCAGCAGTTTAAAGGGCAAAAGTAAACAACATGTTTTAATACCACGAATATGATGCTATCTGCCATATATTTGTGGAAACTTTTGTAGGTATTTATCCAGGTGCTGTCAGATTGATGGTTATAGGTTCGCTGTATATTTTCTGCAATGTTATAGAGAAACTGGCTGAAAACCTGAATGCCGCTATGCAAGTGTACTCGACCCTAAACGGTTCGCGATCTGCACTTACAAGGCTGGAATCTTTATTTGACCAGAGAAATCATTCTTTGCTACTCTTCACAGCATGGAAGTGCTTGCTGTGTAGTACTTTGTGGTGGAGCTAATACATCGCAACTTTCTGGGACAGAGGCAGGATTGGACTAGTGGCACTGAAGTTTCTGATCTGCGAACTGTACCATAAATGGATAACGTTGAAGAAAGTATGTTTGTACAGGTTGTTTTCTACTTGATTTGCTGACCCTAACAATTTAATGCACGAGAACATTTTATAGAGACGTTTGCGTTTTAGAATTGATATTCTCGACCTGGATTGAGGAAATCTGCAGCTGTAACAAAGAGAAGAGATGGGCCGGAGTTGTGTATCCGGGGACTCACTCTGACGCTCAAGTCAGTAAGAATTTGAGAAGAAAAGGAGTTGTGAGGTTGTCCATAACAACGAGGTTTAGAGTAATCATAATATCGTATTTGAAGAGGTTCTTGTGTACTCCTTTTGTAGTGGAGGATCAGATAGAGTTGGAGTTGGAGTGAGTCAGCTTGTAGATCAGGATGGAGCCGGTTAGGAGGACTCCTAATCCTATTAGGGCATGAACTGCTCCTTGTTTGTTCCGCAAGTTCACGGATCCTCAGCCAGCAGGCTTCTCGGGGAATTATCTATTGGCGAGGCGACTGTGTTATCGGCTTGAAAGCTTTTGTAAGTGGTCCCAAAAGCCTCTGCCCTAATGGACTTGATTTCGAGGCCCGTTGCCCCCCTAAGTACCAAGGAGCCCCTCCTCCCTTTACAAAATATGGGTGTTGGGGGCCCCTGTATTCTGCTTCCCAGGATGCCCTCGAATGTCCTTGGTGCTGTATCCTAGTCCTTGAGAGGTGAGATTATGGCGTCGTTTCGTTGCTTCATCGAACCGGCGGTGTCCCCTTGTTAAACTTCTCGCTTTTCACTTTCCTATTCTCATTTCGTGTAGTGTTCTCGGCTTTTGCGATTCCTTCCACCGCTTGTTCTTCTGGCGACACTACAAACAAAGTGCTATTTAGTGCCACACATTTATTGACACATATATTTTGTGCCATTGTACATCTATTATACTGTCATATAATAAGTGTCAGTAAAAAAATTAGACAAATAGTGGTAATATATCATTATGTGCCACAATTATTTCAGTTTTAGTGACAAAAGTTAAAATTGTGCCAGAATACATATAATTTTAAGCATCACTCATGTACAAAATTTTATACATTATATTTTATATTTATTAAACTTTTATGTTATGTGCCATTGAAGTTGTAAAGTTGTAAAAGAAAAAAAACGGGTGTGAGAACATTTTCACGCTCCGTCTCAATTCCCAAATTCTTTGTTCATTACAACCCTTAATATATTCCCAAATTGCAATATGCAACCAGCCTCCATCTTCATTCTGGGCAAACGAAATCCGGGACGGAATCTGTCCTTCCGGCTCTGTTGCGACGAAATCCAAAAATTCCGACAAAATCCTTTCTTCCGGCCCTGTTGCGATGGGCCTTTCCTCAAATTCAATAGACGGACTCCAATTCCTGGTTCGAGAAATCCTGAAAACAATCGACGAAGAAATCAGAAGAAGGAGAGACGATATTCTCTTCGCACGCTCGACACTTTCGCCTCCACCAAATCCATCTCTCCTTGTCGAGCCTGCCTCTACACGTCGACGACACCTTCGTTCCTTGTCTTCCTTGCCTCTGCACGTGGACGGATCAATCAGGTAAGAACTTCTCTCTTACTCTTTAGTTTGAAGTGTTGTTACTGAACTCTTTATGAGTTATCTATGAGTTGTGTTTATTTGTTGTCGATATCAAGTGATTTCAACTCTGCTTAATTACACGTTCAATTAAGTTTAATAGGAGTATATGTTTTGGATAAAGTTAAAACAAAAAGTAACATTGATTGAAAGTTGGGTAGGAGGCAATATGCCCCCATGAATCTGTTTGATGGAGAATCACAGTAATGTTAAAGATTATGAACATTAAGAGGCCCATACGTTAAAGTCTTGGTTGCTCAAATGACCTCCACATGAGAGCCTAATAACAATATGTTAATGAGTTTATTATGTCATGGATTTAGACCTGTATATGTTGGATGGACTTTTCTGAATTCTGAATTGAGAGTTTTCTGAAGTAATGATGGACGCCTAAATGTAGGAGTAATTTGGTATTTTCAGTTTGTTTGAACTTACTAGTGTCTTGCCGGGTTTTTTCATTTTCATGCAATTTTCTTGGTTTAGTTCATGAGAGTTTTCCTTTCTGAATCTCTATACTTAATATCTGATCGGTTTCGGTTTTGTCTACCAATGGGGGCTTCTCTAGTTTTCCTTTCCACATATACGAACAAGAAAAGTTGATAGTTCTATCGTAAGGCGAAGAAACTTAAAGTATATGTTAAATCACTCCAGCTTGTAATCAATGCTTATTGGAGAGCGGTTCCTCAATCTAACAAAGAGGACATGTATTCAATTGTCAAAGTAATTTTATATGTTAAGTAATTTCTAGTAGCTTATTTATGAATAAGATGCTTAGTATGTTAATATAAAATTGAGTGTTAATATATTGCTTATTTGAGTTATCAGGTCTGCTTTTAATACACTGTACGTTTCAGTTTTTGTTTTCATCTTCACTATAATTATGTTAGCTGACTAACTCACTTGAGAGTTCTGTATCATTTAATTTTTGTTATTTCTTTAAGAAAACCAACATGCTAATTTTCAAGCCTTTGATAATGTCCAGACATGTGCCTAAATTTTTGGCTTAGGACATCTCTATGCCATTGGTCGAGACATGCAGTTGGAAATGTTGAAAATAGTTACTTTCTAGGTGTGAATGTATAAAATTTGCATTTATTACCTTTTTTTTTTTTTTAATATACTGTATTTTGATGTAGGTGAAGGTGGCTGATGATTCCAGACCAGTGTTCAATAAGGTGGTAGAATCCTTCTTAAACAAGTTTTTTCCCTCAGGCTATCCATATAGGTATTATTCTTCATCAAATACGTTAGAGAAAAGGTGTTCTTACAAAGCATGAATGTTTATCTTTTGGTGCTCGTGTAGTGTGAATGAGGGGTATCTACACACAGTTTCGAGCGTTGCAACATGCATCAAGTGCAGCATTGTCAATATGTTTTGTCTAACTAACTACATTGAAGAATTTTTCTGCTTGTTCTCTTCCTCTATATTTTTTCCCTCAAATGTTCAGGTGGGAGTGATTGGGCGTGGTTAGAGGTGGAAAATGGTGCATCATAACCATCCCTGTCTTTAGTTTATATGAATGCATATTCACTGGTCTCTTTGGTAGAGACTAATTATCACTTTGGTAGGTACCTCTGCAGTCACTGCTAATTGCAGCAGGCTTACGACCTACAGCTGCCCAGGCTACACTAGTTAGATGGGTAAGTTCTCATTTGTAGGATACACAAACTAGTTCTCAAAGTATTTCTTGCATGATAAAGCTTCTTGTGCTCCATTTTAAAAACATATTCAAGTTTACATATTATAAGTTCATGGACATGTGTTGATATTTGTGTTCACTTCTGATGAGCATGAAAGTAGCTAGTAATCTATTAAAGCATGAATTGGTAAACCTGTTGAACAGGTTTCGTAAGTGTTTGCTAGTTTCTTGTCTGTTTAAAAAGAAAAATGAGTTGGACCTCTTGAGTTTCGATTATCTCTCTTTTTTTATAGGCACTCCAGAAGATCGTCTTTAAATCTTTCTTTTGCAGTTGATCTATAAATTTTATTCGCTTTATCTTGTTCTAATTCTCCATTTTATACTGATTAGAATTTTCTCTTTATTCTTTTTGACAGAAATATTGGTTGTTCTAACTGACATTGACAAACTTATTTGTGATCGCATGTTGGAGCAAACACTTGTAGACTTATCGGATATTTTTAGGTTATGCTTAAAAAGCAATTTGATACTTTTTTTAGGTTACTACATAGTTTTTAGTTAGGTACTTATTTCATGGATAGCTTTTCAATTATATTAATGTGTTTATTATTTGTGTATTACAATTGTAGTTTAATTTCAAGTAATTGATTACTATCTTTATGTGTTTCTTGAATAATTTTAATTTTAATTTTAATTTTCATATTCTGTTAAATTTAATTCATAAATAGTGAATTGGAAAAAAAAACTAAAAAAACAAATCAATGGCAAATATGTGCCAGAAAATATATTACTTCAGTGACACATTTTATGTGCCACTAAAGTCACTTCGCAGCTAATTCCCCTCACGTCAATTACTATCACAAAGTGTGTGCCACTGATTTCATTGTTCATTTCTGTCATATAATTAAGTGCCACTAAATCCCCGAGATGTTGCAGCAACACACGCGTTAAGTGTCATTAAAGAGATTTAGTGTTAGTGGGTTTAGTGTCACTTTTCGCATGTGTTGTTGTTTTCGCAAACTACCTTTACTGGCACATGTTCGTGATTTACTGGCACATTTTGTGTGCCATTAAATGATATTTTGTTTGTAGTGCGACCTCCGACGAGAGATAGCTAGATCAGTTCCACTCTGTCCCGATGATTCGTGCTTTTCTATCTTCAAGTCGATTTCATAGGTAAGATTCCTTCCCTGTCCTTGGATTTTTTCGTTCCTTGGTTCTTTTCTTCGGCGATCATCGGTGATCACCGGCGAGGGTTAGGGTTTCGAATCTCATTGATACGCTGTACTAACTTATCTGTTTTCTCTATAGATGACTCCTAAGCAAACCGCTCGTGCCGCCTTTGCCGTCGTCTCCATGCCTAAGATCATCGAGGAGACCATCCTCACCCAGGAGAAGGTCGACACTGAGCTGGGGAGGTTCAGTTGGCCGCGAGATCTTCTCGCCCGTGCGAGTGTCACCGAACTGATGGCGGAGTCAAAGATCGACGATACTCTGGAAAACCGCGTGGACAAGGTGTTGCGGGTGTGGACTACCCAGGTGAGGGAGGGCTTGCGCTTTGCCCTTCACCCACTCCTGGATGACATCTGCTCGCGTTGAGGGGTCTGCCTGATGCAATTAGGGCCCAATTGCTTCTAGCATTTCAATGCATTCATTCTTACATGCAACATGGCTGAGGTTGCGATCCTGCCCCTCGTATTCCTTCAGTTCTTCAAGCTTGGGAAGTCGAAGGATTCACTGGCCTTCTACATTTCCCCCATCAACTTTCAGGGGAATAAAGTCATCCCCTTTGCCCAGCCGCTGAGTTCGCTCTCCGCCTGGTTCAAGAAGTACTTCTATGTGGTGAAGCAACCTACGTAGAGCTTCATCACTTGGTTCGAGCCCATGCCCCTTCATGAGGAACCAGAAAAGGAGCACATTCAGCCAGGTTTAGATGAGTTAGAGGCCTACAAAGGCCTGCTTTCTTGGCTGGGTAAGGTCGTTGGCCGGAGTGCCTGTGATGACTTCTTTCCCTTTCCTAGGGAGGATATGGACGAGACAGTCCTCCGTTGGGCTGGTGTCAGTGTAGCCCACTGTCGCGATCCCTCACTACCCAGCCCTGATGGCTGGACTCCAGGGACCAGGGGTCGACTAGTATACGCCCTTCAGGCTGCCATCGTCGGCCCAGAATGTATGTATTTCTGAAGGTTTCTTTTACTTTTACTTTTTGTGTATCTATGTTTACCTCGGTGTTTCTGCATTTTCTCAGTGGTCTCTGGGCGAATTGAAAAGGTGAAGAAGGCGAGGCAGGGTATGCTCGAGGCCTTGAAGGTTTACTGGGAGACTCTCCGGAAGATCTAAAGTGGTGGCTTTGAGGCCACTGTGGGGAAAGCTGCGGTTAAAAAGTCCTGCCCCTCCAAAGTTGTGCAGACTCCGGCGACTGTAAAGGATGATGATGAGGATGATGGGCCCGTCGTCAGTGGCGGACCCAATTTTTTTGGGATGTGGGGGCACAATTTCTTTTATAATCCTTCTTAAGATTTCCTTTTTAACATCCTTCTTAAGCTTTCTGAAAGGAAAAAATCTAGTAATTTCAGAATTTTAATATAAAAAAAATGTTTGTAATATCAAATAAAAACTATAAAAAGGAGTGTGTTTAGAGAGGAGGGTGGTATACTAGATAATATTTAATTATATGAATTTTTATTTCAAGTAAAAGTCATAATTTATTTAAAAATTGAAAGTATAATAATGTTTTTAAGCAATTTAAACTTTAACTATTTTATAAAGCACTATAACACACTCTTATTTGTTAGGAAAAATAATTTATTTTATTTAAGATTAGTTAGCCATATTATAAATGTTTAGAACTATGTATAAAAAGATGTTTAGAACTAATTTTTAACATTATAACAAAATGTTAAGACCTATATGATAAAATAATGAGTAATATGACTTAAATAGACAATGAAACATAGTACAATGACACCAAAATGTTTTACCTATTTCTTTCACTTATGAGTCCATACGTAATTCGGTCCGCGCGGGTCTCTCTCGTTTTGTGTGCTTAAATACAAAATAGCCCTTAAGTTATGAATATTCGTGCATAATGGTCCTTAAGCTTTATTTATATCATAAAATACTACAATTACTACTACATTTACAATTCGTCAAATTTTACTGGGGCACGTGCCCCCCTGTGCGTCCGCCCCTGCTCCAACTTACGGCTGTTTTCTATTAAATGAAGCGTCATTCCTTGTAAAAAAAAATCCTAACATTCACTAGAAGGTAAAACCTACTTAATACCTCTACATTACAACTGTATCTATAATATTTTCTTACACCTAATAACCAAATATATACAATTACTACAAATTAATAAAATTAATTTCAACATAATTAGAAAATTTGAAGGGAAAACAATCAATGTTTTGTTTTAGAAAAATCATGGAATGTATTATAAATACATGAGTTAGAATTTGGTAATATCCAAATATATTTTCATCTTATGGATTTAAGCTATTATACTTATTTAGTAACACCTAAATTTGTAAACACACCATAATTTGTCTTCATAATAATATAATTGTGTAAAAATTAAAAACAAATCAAGTGACTCGCCGTCGATAGTTGTTGTCGCTCTGTTCCTCTGGGATGAGGGCGTGGTCCTGAAGTTTTGCTTCTCTTGAGACCCGATTCTAATCTGTATGCCCAGGAGGTGACCTAGAGGAGGTCGAGTTAGAGGAACTGGGAGAGGTAGAGGGAGGGGTCATAAATCACCGGTGGGTGAGCTGGGTTTTATCTTTGAGGATGGGTTGAGCTCACCTGGTGAGGATTGGTTCATTAATGATTCGTTAGTGAGGATGGGCTCCTTGGATCGTGGTGTGCAGCATTCGCCAGTCACGGTTCTGAGTCGCGAGAAGCAAGGGCAGATTTTGCCAGCCTCTGAGACAGGGGTTACTGTTTCTCTAAATGGGTTTTCTAATCCTATTGTGCTTGGTCTAGTTACTCCAGTGGCTTCTATTGGTATTGATGCTCATTTTCCCCTTTTGACAGGGACAAAAGAGGCTAGCTCTACTCCATCGAGTGGTGGACTCCCTTTGAACCAAAGGACTCGGTCGTGGGCTGATGCTGTAGCGCAGGAGGAGAGTGATCAAGTGGTTAGGAATGAGGGTGTCAAGGTGAAACAACATGCTATCTTCAAGTTGCAGTTTGATCCTGTTATGGCTTTGGTGAATGAGGTGGAGTTTTCTGATGAGGATATCTCTGAAGGCAGTAATCAATGGAAGCATACACTAATTGGTTATGTAATGGGGCTTGAGGTTTCCTGGTTTCTCATGGACAGGTTTGTTTGTGCTCGCTGGAAGCACATCTCGGTTCCCAAAATTGTTAAGCAAAATGGAGTATTCTTATTTACATTCCATTCTTATGATGATATAAGGAAGATATTTGATGGCCTTACTAATTTCATGTTTGATCGTCCTCTCCTTTTTAAGAAGTATGAGGTTCGTTTGTTTGTTGGTAAGGAGTTATTTGACAAGTGCCCAGTTTGGGTCCAATTTCCTCATCTCAATTTATGTTTTTGGACTCCTAGACTGCTCAGTAAAATTGCTAGTGTGGTTGGAGAGCCATTGCTTGCTGATCAGCCTATTGTGCATAGGATAAGGCTTTCATATGCTAGGGTCTTGATTGTTCCTCATGACTCTAGCAAGCTTGTTCATGAGATCTCAATCAAGACTTCACAAGGCCCAATTCTGTAGAAGGTGGTCTATGAATACTCTCATTCTCCTTGTTCTAAGTGTATGAGGTGGGGTCACTCTACGGAGGTTTGTGATCCAGAGCAGGCTTCACGGAATTGGAAGAGAAAGAAGGAGAGTGTCAAGGAAAATGCCCATGTTAAGGAGAATGTGCCTGAACAATCTGTGCCAGTTGTTAAGGCTGTTGGTCCTCCTGTTGGGGTAGTTATTACACCTATAGTTGCTTTCCAGAAGGCTGGTGATGAGTTCCAGCTTGTTCAGGGTAGGAAGAAGAAGGAAAAGAGTAAGAAAGTCCAGAATGTGGTGGTTTCAAGTAGCTTGCAGCTTGCCTCCTTCTCGGGGCTGCAAGTTTCAAATAAGTTTGAGAAGCTCCTGAGTTTTCAGGAGGGAAATGATTTCTTTGACCCTATTGCTGGTTGATGTCGATTTCTTAGAATGTTAGGGGGTTGAATCAGCCTCTTAAGCAGAAAGAAATTCGAAGGTTGATTTCTAAAAATAAGGTTGACTTGTTTGCAACTTTGGAGACTCGTGTCAAGTTGGCAAATTTCAGTAAAGTTTTTGGCAAGTGCTTTGGGAGTTGGAGTTTTATGCACAATTATTCTGTTGCTTACAATGGGCGTATTTGGGTTGGTTGGAACCCTTTAGTCCTCCATGTTCAGTTGCTTGAGGTGGATGTTTAGTTCATTCATCTTGCTGTTACTCACCTGATTCATGGCTGAGAGGTTGTTCTTTCTGTTGTCTATCCTTCCAATGAGGCAGTGGGAAGGTCAATGGCTTGGAGTAGATTTCAGGACTTTTCTGCTAGGGTGGTTAAACCTTGGGTAATAGTTGGTGATTTTAATGAGGTAGTTTCTACCCGTGAAAAGCTTGTTTTCTCTGGTCTCCCTCATATCCAGCTGTCGGGTTTGAAGGATTTGTTGGAAGACGCTGGGATATTTGATTTTAGGTGTGTTGCTTCCTTCGTTACTTGGACAAATAATCAGTTGGGTGAGGATATGATTCTTTGCCCTGGATATGTTTCCTGGGTCCCAAGTTGAATTTGTTGACTTAGGTTTTTATGATCATTCTCATGCTCATATTACTTTGGATGGATCTGGTATTAGTAGGAGAGCTTTTTTCAGGTTCTTAAATGTTTGGTGCTTGCACAAGGATTTTGATTCCTTCGTGAAGGAGGTTTGGAGTAGACCTACTGGTTTTGTTTCTCCCACTCGTAAATTGTTTCTTAAGCTATCATGGTTGAAAGAGGAGCTTCGTAGTTTCAATAAGCATAAGATTGTGGATGTTTTCCAAAGAGTCCGCGTTGCTAAGCAAGAGTTTGAGGCAATCAAATTTTCCTTCTTGGCTGATCCTTTTAATGAGGTTCTTGGGGAGAGACTGAGAGCCAAAAGAGATAATTATTTAGCCTATTTGCGGTGGGATGAGTCTTTCTTGTCGTAGAAGGCTTCTAATGAATGGATTAAGCTTGGGGATAGTAATAATAAGTATTTCCATGATAGGGCCAAGGAGAGGATGGCTAATCGTTCAGTTAGCTGTTTGAAGAGGGGTGATGGTGTATTGATTTCTGATCCTATAGAGATTGCTGATTCCTTTTTATGTTATTCCAGGTCCATTCTTGCCCCTGTTGGTGGCGATCCTTTTGTTGCAAGGGAGGATATTTGTAAGTATGGTTCTCTTGTAAGTAGGGCTGATCGTGAGGTTTTGGCTTCTTCTATCTCATGTCAGGAGGTAAATTTTGCTCTATTTGAGATGTCTCCAAATAAGAGTCCTGGCCCTGATGGGTATATTGTTGGTTTCTTTCAGAGAGTTTTTGTTTTTGTTCAACATGATCTGGTGGATTCTATTCTTTGGTGTTTTAGTCATTGTACTTTCCCTAATTTCCTGTCCTCCACTGCTATTCATCTCATACCCAAGCACTATGCAGCTGATACTCCTAGCCTTTTTAGGCCTATTTTTTACTGCTCTATTATTTATAAGATAGCTTTAAAAATTCTGGCCTTGAGATTGTAGGACTGTTTGCAGTATATTGTCAACAATGCTCAGGGTGCCTTTGTTAAGACTCGACAGATTTTTGATAATATTCATCTTTGTCAAGAGGTTATTAATGGCTATAGTAGGAAGAATATTTCTCCTAAAATATTTGTTAAGATTGATATTCGGAAAGCCTTTGACTCTGTTTCCTGGGGATTTTTGGAGGGTTTGCTGCTTCATCTGGAGTTCCCTGCTTCTTATGTTGGTTGGATAATGGCTTGTGTTAGGTCCCCTTGGTTCTGAGTTATGATTAATGGGGGCTTGGAGGGATATTTTAAGGGGACTAGAGGGATTAGGCACGGGGATCCTCTGTCTCCTAGCCTTTTTGTTCTTGTTATGGAATACTTCTCTAGGAGGGAAAATGTACTATTTTGCCATCAACGTTTGGGTAAAGGTACCATGTTATCACTCTTTTGGTTTGGTGGTACCAGAATACCACTGCCGTTATAGTTTACGGTACACGTTTACCACTGACCGTTAAAATTGCCACGCTGACGCCTCATCACGCATGATGTGTCCATTTTTTTCTGAGATGGCGAATGAGTTGTTGCTGACCGGGTGACTAATTTGTAAATTTATAGATATAGAGAACTAAATTGCACTTATAAGAATTATAGGGGACTAAATTGCATTTATAGATATTGGGGACTCTCCGTCCCAACCTCATCGCGCGGAGAACGTGTTCTTCACTAGCTCCAACTTCCTCTTCTCCATTCACAACCCCTCACCATGAATTCCAACCCTCAACCCCTCCACCACGATGAGACGAAGCTGTAGAGCCATCCCTTGTCACCAGAGACGTCCAAACGGAGGAGAATCGAGCAAAACCCCGATAGAGAGTTTTCCTCTTCCACCGCCAAATTCCACCGGAACAACCACTTTTGGCCGCGCCCACCACCACTGATAAGTGCATATTATTATATATATATTTTACCCTTAATTTTGCATATTAATTCAATTAATTGCTATGTTCTTATTCTTTTGCGCAAGAGTTTTGTAGGATTCCACTTCGAGAAGCAATAGAGCAAAATAGAGGAATTTGTGACTAATTTGGCTAGAAAGGAAGAGTTGGAGGTAAATTGAATTGAAGGATGGAGACCAAGGACCCAAATGACACAAGAAAGAAGTTTTGGGATTAAGTTGAGCAACTTATAAAAGTTTGGTGACTCAAGGAGTAATTGGGCCAAACCTAGTCCAATTTGGACTAGGTTTGACGTAAAAAGCAGAGGGATTCAAGCAGTTCATCGACTTTGGGGAGAGCAAGGACACATGCTGAGCAAAACTGGAGAAAATTGATCATCATTCTTCATCGTTTTTCATCCTAAAAATTCGGTTTTCATTGTTCTATTATTTCTTGCCATTGAACATGTTTAGTGACTAGTTTTCTCAATACTTTCTAGAATTATTTTGTGAAGCTTGACT
>JBBYHH010637641.1:0-10432 GCA_038382905.1 Daphne laureola
ATTCTCCACGGTCGAAGGTTGAAGACGAAGTTGTGAGAAATGAATCCCGTTTCTGTTTTCCCGTGTTTAAAAGCTTCTCTCGAATTGTTGTTCAGGGTACCAGGCGATCGCCTGGCTTTCTGCCCGGTCTCCTGGTCCCTCGCATAAGCCTCTTTCTAATTTTCACCTAGGGTCAGGCTTTGTTCGCCTGGCCGGTCGCCTGGCCCCCAGGCCAAATGTTCAAACAGGTCAGGCGATCGCCTGCAGCAGGCCTCCTTCGCCTGACCGGTCGCCTGACCATGTGGCCACTTTCACTTTTAGGTTCAGACGATCGCCTGGCCGGTCGCCTGAGCCTCTGTCCCTTTTCTTCCTTGGAGGCTAGGCGATCGCCTTCCAGGAATTCCATTCGCCTGGCCGGTCGCCTGGTCCTCTGTCCATTTTCCATTTCCTGTTTTCAACCCTCAGACGATCGCTTGCCCTTTGGCGCGCGTCACCTGGGGTTTCGCCTGAACACCTGTAAGCCTGTAACTGTCATTTTCTTCGCCCACACTCAACCAAAACACTCGAAACCCCATTAACCAAAACCCATAACATAAACAGACCTTAACAGACAATAATCAGACAGTAATCATAACCTAAAATACCATTCAAACTCATAAATAAAGGTAAACACATACCTGAATTCAGACTTTCATCCCGCAATAACTTGCTCATTGGCCACTCAACGCCGGAGAAACCTTACAGGACTTTGGTGGCTGTAACAGTTTATCTCTCATAAAAAAGGGTAGTGAATGTATGCATGTGATCTTGTCTAATTCCTTCAATCCATATGCTTGCCAACGAACCAAAAATCCTCCACCATTGTCCCTAGGGACATCGTATGCTTCCTCAGTTGGATGGTCTTTGCAATGGTTGTAATGAGGTCGGGCTTGCTGTGGGAGGATTTCTGTTGGAGGCTATATATATGAGTGGAACTTAAGACTTACACGAACATGCAAGTTGGGCACTAAAGTCTACAAACTAAATCCTGAAACCCACTCGCTCTTTTGTAACTCTTACTCACTTTTTCAATGCTTTTGCACGTAATTCAACCTCTAAATTTTATTTTGTCATCCTTGGATCTATCTTTATACATAAGTGCCTTTTTCTTGAAATTTTCACTATGCACCTTTTTCATATTTTTCTTTTCATACTTGGTGCATTTCTTTTCTAATTACAACATTGGGCACATATTTACTTATTGTCCAAGAATGCTCTTTTCACTCTCATATAGATCAACAAATATGAATATACTCTCCCAAACCCAAATTGTACACACACATCCTACAAATTTAGCACCTAAAGCCCAAAAAGCGTGCACATGAAGTAGAAGGATGAAAGGATGCTCTAAGTGAATGAATTAGCTTAAGATGTGGTTATAAGAATGAGTAGGCTTAAGGCTAAATGGGGGTAATCTAGTGGAATTAATGTTCAGGTTGGCTATTTTAGTCAAGTGGCTCTTTCCTAATTTGCCATCATCTTCCCGAGTATTCATACAACACATGTGAATTTGAATGGTTTAAGTAAGCAAGTTCTAGCTCATACATTAGACAAGATACTCTCAATAAAAGAATAATTCACTCTCTTTTTGGAAAATTTTAATTTTTGGCCGAAACACCTCACTGAGTAAAAAGTCTCCACCTTAAAACACCAAGAACACAATTTTACCACTAAATTGATTACATGCTTCGATATTAATACAGGTCCCAAACATTAACCAACTAATCAAAACATAGAGATCATGCATCATTAAAGACAATGCAAAAGTGACATGGATCGATGTTCAAGAATTGCAAATGCATCATCACGCATACTCAACCAATTCCGACATGATTTACATGTGAATCCCCCCAAACTTACCTTAGGAGCCAAGTTAGGCCCCTCTAATGCCTTTGAGGTGGGAGTTGCATCCAAATCAACTCTGGAGTCTTTCCCTTGGTGATGAGTTGGTATACTCTCTCTTTTAACAAAATACCTAGAAACATATTCAATAAATATCAGATCTATAGTGTGTATGTCACCACCCCTCTGTGATACCTGTCGGAAGTTGTGCGGAAGCGGTTTAATTGAGGCAGCTGGTGACGCCGGAACGGAGTTTGTCGAGAGTCACGGTTCCAAAACCCGCCCATTTTAAAAAAATTCCTGAACTTATGTTTCTAACGCGTTTATTCAGGTTTTAAGGCATTCTAGTTTATTTACCGCCTAAACCTGCACCCAAAAATACGTTAGTGGTTTTATAGAAATATCGCGCTGTAAATATAGAATTTAAAGTTATACAATAGATAGGAACTACCACCCATTTCGTTGGGTGCGGAGTTCCAAAAAATATACAATCATCCCATGTATGTTCATGCTTGCTATACTACAGAGCCAGAATACTAAATACCGAGAAACGTACTGTGAAGCGGCGATATCCGAGATGTCGCTTACTACCGCTGCTACCGAAGTACCCAAAACAAATATCAGCCATGCAGACTATACCGCTGGCTGCCGAACAGTCGCTCCTGAAAAAGATGATCAATAAGGGGGTGAGTCCTCGAAAGGTACTCAGTAAGAGCAAGGCATATCTAGTGGATAAAAATACGGAAACCTGCAAAAAACGTTAGCATACAGATATGGGGGACCCGGTGCCCGGAGCCTAACCACCGAGTCATACAAACATAGTCGCATGGTACTAGCGAGGGGCCGCGATACCCTACGGCCGAAGCCGTATCAAACAGAGATTGTCGAAATGACCGCAGAAGTGTTTCAAGTAAAGGACCTGCATACCACTAGACATACTCACAAGACTGGTCAAAGGCCCCACCATCAGGCCAGGACCCGCCTCAACAAGCCTAATATACCCTGCGTTAATCCCCAAAAAGATATATTAAGAAAGTTGAACCCTTACCTCGATAATCATAATAATCCACTGAAGCTGCTACCGTGTGTTATTGGGTATATTTGGAGCAACATTAATACTTGGAATATTGTCTAATTGTGGCTAGAACAAGTACCTAAGGCAAAATGCGTAAGATTTGGTGGATAATTAAAGGGTTCTAATTTGATGAATTGTCAATTCAGTTATGTTGGGATGATGGTTTTGAGTAACTTTAATACTTGAAGTGAGTTTCAAATCGGGGGGTCCATGGACCCCCTTTTTTCTCAATAATATGTATATTCGGTATATAATTTATTGATAATTTTTTTTTAAAAAAATTAACGGATCCCTTATTTTTTGTGATATTATTTCTATAGTTTATATTTCATTGATTCTAAAAATTGTACAACGTTAAGTGACATATAAAAAATGTCAAAATATAATCAATGTTGGTGTTTTTAGTTTCTAAAAATATTTTTTCTCTTCAATTTTCTAGTCTTTTGAAATTTTTCTTGGACTATTCATTCTTATAGTTAATTTTAGTATTTGTTTTTTGGTTCATACCTCTAACAACATCGTACAATATAAAACAACGGTAGAATTAGAAAGTGAAAGCTAAATTTTTTTCACTTTAATCCTTATACCAAGTCAAAATGTTGCAAAATATTTCGGATAAATAAAGTAATATACGTTGAAATATATAAACGAACCTCCCTTCTGAAAAATATTGGATCCTCCACTAGACTAGTGATTGACCTGATAGGGTCGGTCGGACTTGACCCGGGGCCGAATTTAGCGGGTCACCCGGTTGTGCTAGACCCGTATATATCAAGAGCAATACTTGCATTTTGCTCTTTGCATGCGATGGGGCGTTGATAAAGGCAGCAACACTAAGGATGGATAGGACGAAGTTGGCGGATCGATTAGAGGAAGCGAGTGGAGGACTGATTGAGAGTTGCCTCTACGAATAGAGCAAGTTAGGGATCGATTCAGAATCGATTTGGGGTCAGAGTTCGGTGATGTCTAGTGTGAGGGTCATATGGTAGAGAACATATCAGACTGGGTAAATAATGAGCCGGAGAAAGCCCAAATGGAGGAAATCAAGTAGTTAACACTGCATGCCTAAATTGTTAGAGTAATCAAGTAAACAGAGGAGGACCTATTTTCTGTTAATAATATGAATCTCCAATTTTATTAGAGTGATGGCATATTTCCAATTTTATTGGAGGAATATTCAATTTTTAAAAATGTTGTAACACATTGATAATGCTTAATTTGTAATCTTTTAGAACAATATGAAATCTCTAATTTTATTGGAACAATGTCTAATTTCCAATAATATGTAATCTCCAATTTTATTAGATTAATATCTTATTTTGTTGGAACAATGTTAAATTTCCAATTTGTAACCAAGTCTAATTTTCAATTTTGTTGGAGGAATGTCTAATCTCCAATTTTATTAACAGACTGTCAAATTTTTAAAATTATTGGAGTAATGTTCAATTTCCAATTTCGTTGGAACAATGTCTAATTTCTCTTCAATTTTGTTAGAACGACTCCATAAAATAGATTTATTTTCAACTCCAACGAATACAGGAGAGAAAAATATGAATAATTTTCAACTCCAACGAAACCCGAACTTAGACCCGAAGAAACCCGAGCCGGACCTGACCCGAATCCGAAACAACCTGAACCCGAATAGCCTGAACTGAAATCAACTCAATCCAAAGTGACCCGAAACCCAAATGACGCGAACCCGACCTGACTCGAAAACAGTTCAACCCGAAACCTGAACAACCCGTTCAGAACTGACATGCCCGATTGACATCCATGATCTCAGGTTGAAGCAATCTCATGATAGGAAAGATGGTATTTTTGTAAATATTACTATTTTATTTTATTTTAGATGGAATGACATTCATTCAAAATCAGCCGGATAAAACCGGAGAACAACCATAAAGAAGGGCTAGAGCCTTTAGTTCGAAATCCTGGTGCTTTGGTCGTGGCCAAGCACGGACGCAATAACGTTGCAACCCCAATAAAATAAGTTTAAAACATAACCCAGGGGAATAGAAAAGTTGCTCCCCAACTAACATCAAAGTAACACAGTTCTTGAAACTAAATGAAAGTGAAAAGAAAAAACAACTAGATAGGAAGAACCAGACACTCCATACGCCAATAGTCCTCATCTTTACCCTCGTGATCTGATATCGACAGCTTTGAATCAAGCACACCCTACCATTTAGCACAAAAGCTTTAAACGGCATTCGGTTCACAGCATTTTTTATCTACTCGGGGGCTTTAAAACACAAAAGCAATAAAGATGTTTCATGACGCCCGTCCGCTGCAAGAAGAGTTGGGTAGAGAGATGATTTTAGTCACCACCTGTATATCAGATCTCAGAATAAACACATGAATCCACTAACACATTAAAGAACTAGTCCAAGCCATAAAAGTGTATTCGATGCACAGGAATGGCTCCTGAAACCCCACATCCAAAGAGAAAGCCATCATGGCTCTTGGCAGGGGGAGACTTGGCTCACCCCCACTGTCAGTATCTCAGCATCCTGGCCATCTTTGAATACCAATTTCACACAGCAAACCAAGACCATGGGCTCGCCAACCCGATGCACCAGCTACAAGCACCAGGCCCGCCGAAAAGCCCACCTCCACCTTCGACGATAATCCAAATCAGGCGAACTACCAGTTGACTGACCACCAGGGACGTGAGTCGGTGAGCCCAAAGTCCAATTCTGTCTAGAGCTGATGTTATGTGACGTCCATCGGTGAGCCCCCGACTGGAGCCGCACCGGAAATGATGCACCGATGCACAAAAGCACTAGAAGCCGAGGAGCAAGGGCGTGATTAGAACAACAACAACGTGAATGATTTCCAAGAAGCAAACATAGAGGCAAAGGAGCCGGACTCATCGTCGGAAGGGTGAAGCAATCCATGAATACAAGCAATTCAACGGCGGTGACTACGGAAAGAAACCCTAGGCATCCCGCGTTCAACGTGCAGCTACTGTAAATATTATTCTGACACACTTTAACACATTTTAAAAGTGTCATATTACGAGATCTTAGGTGCTCGCGCTTCGCAGCGGATGATCAATTAAATATTACTGTAATAAAAGTATTGTTATGGAAAAATGGTAAAAAAAAATATAAAATAAAAAAGGACAGCAAAGATAAAGAAAAACTAAAGAAACAAAGTGTCACCCCCACCGCCCGTCCCCTGTCGCATAAGGCGGAAGCGCGATCGAAAAATGGTGGCGGGCGATGGCGGCGACGTCGAATGTTACTAGACTAAGGTTTTTTGGATCCAAAACCCAGCCCTAAAAATTTTTCTACTTGGTTGACTAAACATTGCGGTTTAGTTCTGATTGTCTAACGCGTTTCAATTTTTTAAGGCGTTCTAATAACGTCCTAAACCTGCACCCAAAAACATGTTAGCGGTTATACAAAAAATTGCGCGACCAGATAACATATAACATTGAGCTCTGCTCAACACCAGATGCACCAGAAAGGAGTCCTGCCCATTGCACTGGGCAAGTACTCCCCGAGAAAGTAAAAATATACAAATCAGCAAAATAAATAATGTTGTCTAACTACTCATGCATGCTACGCCTACAGAACACGGGATAAGCCATAATGGTATACTTACTAAGCTTGCGTGATCGGGTCATTGAGACTCCGACGATCACACAAGATACTATCGCTCCTGCTAAACACAAACATGAAAGTCAAAATGTTAGTCAAACCATAAACGTAGTTACTTTACTATATAATCACACTTATGCATCCCAATCGAGACTACCCTCATACCTAGAATAAACATCGCTATCTTTCAAGCGGTCTCATACCTCTGGTATCCAAGATTCTCATTACGACCAGGCGGATCTATTCCGCGGGTCTTTTACCAGGGTTCCTGAAAATATTAATGTATTGGGGGTGAGTCCTCGAGAGGTACTCAGTAAGGGGGTAGGTAAGGGGTCACATGTTTTCTTTTAAAAACACCTGCATAAAAGGGTTAGCGTGCGATGAACTAGCAATTTAATACAGTCCTAAATATTTCATGATTAATGATATGCAGATTCAGATTATGTACGTCCCGTCGGACGCCATAGCCCAAGTCAACATTCCGAAGGATGGTAGGCGGATGTAGTATCTCCCCCAGCGGCACGCCGACCTACTAGGGTTCTTAGTACCGACCGCCCCTTTTATCGGGGTTTAGAACAATGGCATGGTACCAGCGTAGGGTGTACATCCTTTTTTTACTGTCCTCTGGTCTTAAAAGATCTTGCACTCCGAGGTTAAAGTAACTTTTTCTCCATCAACTCATAATCGGTCTGATCAGAGGACATCTCGATCCTAAGATCGGTTCTCCCAAGCTTAAAAATCTGCATCCGATAACCTTATCATGTAACTAGCCCCGGGAGTCACTGAGCCCCACTCTCGACCCGAGTACTAGCCATTAACTAGCGTAATATGTATGAAGATAAACTGCAACGCATATTAAGAAAGTTAAACCCCTTACCTATTTGACGAACACTAAAATCCGCGACGTTCCCGAGCAACCAATTTCCAGCAAAGTCTTTACTCTAGACAATTACACAACTATATAAGGTTCTATACTTAGCAAATTTCTACCTTACTTAAACAAATACACCTCATGTTGATTAAAGTCAACCGTTTGACCATATTGCTCAACTTAAGCTTAAAAGTGGTTAAACAACTTGTAATTTCACCAATTACCACTTAAGTTCCAATTAATCATTATTTATGATTAATTACATGCAAGTCCATAAACTTTGTTAGAATGTGCAAATATGCCCATTTTTATTTCATTTGCATAAAGTGTCCAAATTCACTTAAATCCTACCAATTTCATACTTAAACTTAAAGAAGCTTAATTTAACTTCTTTTATCCATAATTACACATTAAGTCCTCAAACTTTATCTAAATTTCCAATTTGGCTCAAAATTACTTAAATTGATCAAACTCACTAAATTACCTTTTTTTTTCACACTTAACTTCAAAAGTGTCTCGCTTCACTTTATTTTCCACAAATTACCACATATAACAATAACTTTTCCAAAAGTTACACTTTCAGCCCAAATTTATTCAAAGTGGCTAATTTTGCCCAAATTTCACATTTAACTTTCAAATGAGCTTAACTTTACTTAATTGCCACTAATTACCAATTAACACTTAAAATTTTCTAAAATTTCTATTTTGGTTCCCAACTTTTAAAAAGTGACAAAATTTTCCATAATCACCGAATTAGCTCATTTTCTCCCAAATTCTTCATCTAACTTCAAAACTCCAACTTTTAACACTTTGTCATTTTCGGTCAAAACTCCAACTTTTTTCCAAAAATGTTTTTCTTCTCCAAACTTTTACCAACATCCTTAAATGTTCTTACTATACTATTTCCAACATAATATCATACTTTCACAAATAATTTCTTCATCAAATTTCATCCCAAACTTTCAGGCATCACACGTATTTTTCACCAAAAACTTTTCTTCAAATTTCCAATTCAATATTCATACTTAAAATCATGTCTAAACCAACATAGAAGAAGATTTTAACAAAGAACATACACCTTGCTCATCAACATTTAAATTCAGCCAACATGCATCTCATCTTTCCAAGATGATTCAAACTTAACACCAAGTATTAAACAAGCTTCAAATTCACCCAAGAACATGAATCAAGTATAATAATAAATTTTTAACATGCTTTGAACTTTATCTCTACTTCAAAAATCCCTAAAAATATCCAATCTGCATGGAAACATGTAGTAATTATTTATACTACTCTACAATAACCATAAATTCATGCTTACCTCAAGCAAATTCTATGAAATGGTTATTGAAGATTTTTCCAAAAATCTTCCAAGAAATTCGGCTATAATAAGAAAAGAAAGATGATGAGCTTAAACTTCTTCAACACTAAGTTTCATCTTGAAAAAACCTTTAAACAAGCTCACCTTAAACCTTTCTTGAAGACTTTCTTGAACACCTGTTGTCCAAGAACTCCTTATAGTTTCGGCCTTGAAGAAGAAAAGAGGAATGATAATTTTTTAAGCTTCCAAACTTGATCAAACTTTGATATACTCATGAAAATAAGCTTACCTACCTAGAACTTGAAGGATTAAAGAAGATGATGATGAAAATCCTTCCAAGAGATGCCCTAAACTTTCGGCCACAACTAGAATGGAGGAGCTAGAATGTTCTTCGACTTCTAAACTTATTTTCTTGATGATCCTTGCAAGAAAACATCTTTACTTCATCAATTCTTCAAGCTTGGATGGATGATTAGTGAGACTTGTTCAAGAATGAGTGAATAATAGTATGAATATTTGAGAGGATTTGTTGGTAGAGAGAATGTGATTTTTGGCAGGAATGAGGAGTGAGGAAGAGAGAGTTGTGAATTGGTTATGATAATAAAATGGTAATACCATATTCTTACATAAAGTGTAATGATCAAGTTTAATACTACACTCCACCTCTTCCATCACATGCCTACCTACCAACCAAACTATCCAACATGTGCCCAAAATTGGCCTAAAATCGACACTCCATGGGAAAGGACCAAAATGCTCTTTCCTGTCCACTTTTCCAAAATGACCATTTTACCCCGAAAACTAAATTTTCTGAAAATGGCCCAGGACTCACGTACCATCTTAAAAGTGTGAAATCCCTTGGAAATAAGCATAAATTCATTCTCAGAACATGAGAATTGTCATAAAATATGTCCTTTTCTCCAAAATGACAATTTTACCCTCCGAGGTCAATTTTTGGTAAAATGACCCGGGGTTCAGGGAACCTTATAAAAATGTAAAACCTAATAGAATGGACCTAAAAATACTTCCTGGGACATGAGAATCATTAGAAAATGTGTTCCTGCATGTTTAAAACCGAGTCCCGGAAATAGGAGAATTTGTCCCTCGGGTAATTCTTCCCGGAAAATTACTATTCATCAGAGGTGACTGTAACACACAACTACTTTTAGTTGTAGTGAGTAGGAATACCAACTCATGAAGTTCTTGGTGCGTTAGGGAATTCCAACAAACTCCCACTCCCACTAAGACTATTACAGTCACATCAGGTGGATGGTAATTTTCCGAGAAGAATTGCCCGAGCGTCAAATTCTGCCATCATCGGGACTCTGTTTCATATGTGTGGGACATGTTTTCTAATGATTCCCAAGTCCTGAGAATTTATTTAAAGTTCATTTCCGCGAGATTTCACATTTTTAAGTTGGTACATGAATCCCGGGCCATTTTGCCAAAATTTGGTTCTAGAGGTAAAATGGTCATTTTTGGAAAATTGGATGGAAAAGGGCATTTTGGTCATTCACCTAGGTGGGGCGGCTATCATTAGTGGAGGTAGATATTTGGTGGATTTATGGTTTAAGACATGAAATTATATTATGAAAGGATAATTATATCAAAGAGGTAGTGGATTGTCCTCTTTACATGGTTTGAGAATCTAATCTAAGGGTGGAGGATGAAGATGGAAGAGGATAATGTTGAATTTATGT
>JBBYHH010637752.1:0-10431 GCA_038382905.1 Daphne laureola
CCTTTAAGCTCATTAGTGCACCTTTACCAAAATACCAATACTTTGATAAAAGGTGCCCTAATTGTTTCTTCTTCTGGGTTGAACTCACAACTACTATTAGTTATAGTGAGTATGAATACTAACTCATGAAGTTCTTAGTGCGCCATAGAGTTCCAACAGAGACTTCATTTTATCTTGCTTACTTTGTTCTTCGTTTGAGGATGACTTGTTGTATGTTTGATGATGATTGTGCACTAAGTATGCTAGCATCAATGTTTTCTATGTTTGATGAATGTGTATGATATGATAACTTACATATTGAGTTGAGTGTTATGTATCATGTATCAGGAGCATCTTTTACATTCCACCCAGATTCTCTAAATGAAAAATAATTAGGTGTAGTTTCAAGATTATGAGTGATATGCTTCATGACCTTATGCATACTTCACATGACATTTTAGGTCAACAATTGCTATGTTTCTTTGCACATCATGTCTCTCTTTCATTATTGATGTATGCTTCAGTTAGTGCCATACCCCTTTGCATGACCTGCATACATTATATCTTTGCACTTTTGTGAGGATTTACAAGTCATGAAAGACCTTTTCCTAGAGTGATGCATGCTTAATTTTGCATATCTTATTGCACACTCTAGACCTTGTATTGATTGCATATCTTTTTGGTACCTTATTGATGGAGAAAGACCCACTCTTCACCATGGGAACTCCAGAGTTAACTTAGATGCAACTCCCATCTCAAAGGTATTAGAGGGGCCTAACTTGGCCCCCAAGATACGCTCTTCCAATTTATCCTTATTATTTCCATTTCCAACGCATGCGGACATGCTATCATTTGGGTTTGGGGGGATTTGTGTGTAAAGCATGGGGTAGTTGGTTGAGCATGCCTATGTTGTGTTTGCATTCTTTGAACATCAATCCATTCCACTTTTACATTGTCTTTAATGATGCGTGAACTTTATGTTTCAATTAGTTGGTTAATGTTTAGGACCTATGTGAATGTTGAAGCATATGATCAATTTGGTGGTAGAATTTTGTTCTCGGTGTTTTAGATGGAGACGTTTTACCCGGTGAGGTGTTTGGGCTAATTTTGTTTTTTTTCAAAAAGAGAGTGAATCATTATTTTTTGAGATTATATTGTCTAATGTTTGAACTAGAACTTGCTTGCTTGAACCATTCAAATCCACATGTGTCGTATGAATAATCAGGAAGAAGATGGAAAATTAGGAATAAGCCACTTGACTAAAATAGCCAACCTAAACACTAATTACACTAGATTACCCCATTTGAACCTTAAGCCTATTCATTCTTATAACCACATCTTGAGCTAATCCATTCACTTATAGCATCCTTTCATCCTTGTACTTCATGCGCATGCTTAATGGGCTTTAGGTACTGATTTTTTGAGATGTGTGTACACTTTGGGTTTGGGGGAGTACATCTACATTTGTTGAGCTATATGAGAGTGAAAAGAACATTCTCGTACAGTAAGTAAGTATGTGCCTAGTTCTGTAATTATATAAAAAAAAGCACCAAGTGTGAAAAGAAAATTGTGAAAAACATGATGCAAGTGAAAAAGTTTAAGAAAAAGGCACTTGTGTTTCAATGTAAAGTCCAAGGATAATGAAATAAGAGGCTGGATTATGTGCAATTGTATTGAAAAAGTGAGTGAGAGTTACAAAAGAGCAAGTGGGTTTGGGGTTTGTGTTAGAGACCAACCCAGGACGTTGGTAATGTTTCTGAATATTTTATTCGAGGGTCGGATTCAGTAGTACCGGGACTCCATTTTAAACGTGCGGGGCACATTTTTTTGTTAAGTATCATGTCCCTAAACTTCATTTGAGACTCATTTTCATGGGATTTCACAGTTTGGAGTTGGTACGTGAATCTCGGGTCATTTTACCAAAATTTACTTTGGAGGGCAAAAGGGGTATTTTGGAAAAATTGGAATTATGTTGGACATATTATTAAGGAGATATAAGGATCAGGTATGAAAAGTGCACGAAAAGGCAAGCGGAAGAACCAAATGTAAAGTAAGGAAGAAGTTCAAGGAAAAGAGTAGAAAATAGCCTCAGACGACCGCCAGACGAGCCTGTGCACAAGCCCAGGCGATCGGTTGGACCCAGAGAAGAAAAAGAGATAAGGGGCTCAGGCGAAGCTCAGGCGATGAGATGCACCTGAGCAGGCAATCGCCCGAGCCCAGTACTCAGATGAACAGGGGTTCAGGCGAGGGTTAGGCGATCGCCTGACCCCAAGACTAAATTGGGAGTCGGCCAGGCGACCGCTAGGCGACGTAACGCACAAGCCTAGGTGATCGTCCAAGCCACTGACTGACGTATTTAAAAAAAAATTAAAAGCTTCTGGAGAGATTTCTTCTTCATTTTTGTTTTCCTTCTTTTGACCGAAAGTTCTAGAGCTTCTTGGGTAAGTGATGATTCGTCTGTTTCTTCCATTTTTTCTTGAGGAGAATCTTGATTCATGGCTAAAAGGTTAAGGTAGGAAGCTTTCTTCCATGGATTTTTCATTTCTTGGCCTGATTTGAGTTTGATGATGAATTAGGGATTTTTGAATTTTCTGGAAATCATGGAATTAGTATGAATTGGTGATGTTAAGTTGTTGTATGGATGATTACTAACATTTTTTGTGCTTAGAGCTTCATCTTTTCTTCCTCTATTGGTTGGCCGATTGTACCATGAATGAATTGGAGAATTTTGTATGATTTCTTAGTTTGATGAGGAATGAGATGAAAGTGGATTGTTAAAGTGTTATTTGGGTGATTATAAACATATTTCTTACTTGGAATTAACCTTGAATCATCGTGTTGGCCGAATTATGTTATGGTCAAAGTTGGTCAAAGTTGGTCAAAGATTGAATTGTTGATGAAAAATGAAGTTGATGATTCTTTGTTAAGTGTTGAATTGGTGTTGGATTAGGGGTAATTTTGGGCTTCTAAAGTGCTATGAAAAGTTGGAACAAAATTCTCTTGGACTGTTTTCCAAGGTGGACCGAAATTGGTTAATAAGGAAACATATTGGTGTTCTTTGTTAATTATGCATTAGAGTTGCTTTAGTGATACTTAGAGCTCCTAAATTCATTGTTAGATTGTTGAGGAAAATTCTCGGGTATGTTCTTCATAGTTGGCCAAAAATGAGAAGTGGATATAAGTTTTGATGTTGTTTGATGTTAAATGATAAATTTGGGTGAAAATGAGCTAAATTGATGTTAATGAAACATTGTGTCACTTTTTAAAGTTTTGGGCCAAAATGCATATTTTTGAAAAGATTGGGTATTGGTTGGTAATTAGTGACAAATGAATTGAAATTAAGCTCCTTTGAAATTAAGTAAGAAGTTGGTAATATTTTGCGTGGTCAATCTAATTTTCCATGTGATAGCCGAAATTATTAGTTATGGAATATAGTTCGTAATCTTTGATAAATGTTGGATTAGAATAGGAAATGGGTTGGATTTGAGCTTCTGAATTGTTATATGGATGGTTGACAACATTTTTCTTTGTTGGTCATTATTCTCATAATTTGGACGATTTGGTGAAGCTTAAATTAAAGCTTCTTTGTGTGTTGGATATTGATCAGTGATTGTGGATTGTATTGTTTATTATTGTGTGGTTGTTCAGCTACACTTTATGTGTTTGGGCTATGCGGGAATACAGCCAGGAGGATGCCATATTTTCAAGTTGACGTAGTTGCCTCGAGAAAGTACAAAAATTGTGCAATATGTGAAGTAACGGTTCAATTCTTTTTATATGCATTTTGGGGTACCTTCATGCATATCGAGTTAGTTGAGGCTAGTTTCCGGGCTGAGGGTGGGGCCCAGTGACTCCCAAGACTAGCTCCATGGTAAGGTTAGTGGTATGCAGGTTTTCAAGTTTGGGATATACAACTCCTAGATTGTAAAGTTCTTTGATCACTTGTGATCATCAAATTATGATCCATGCAGAGGTTACGCATTGATCAAGTTATGATCCATGCAGAGGTTACGCATTAATCAAATTATGATCAATGTAGTGGTTACGACGGTTAGGGGAAACCTAGGCCCCTCACAGGTACCATACGTCTATTTTATGTAAACCCTGAGTGTTTTTTGGGCTTTGGCTGCTGGGGGCCGTCAGATGTGTATCTGTCCAATAGGACGATAACGTATATGTATCCGTCCAATAGGATGATGACGTATGTGTATCCGTTCGATAAGATGATGACGTATGTGTATCCGTCCGATGGGACGATGATGTATGTGTTTCCGTCCCGCGGGACGAAGAAGTTATGTGCATATCATGATTTATGATATATAGGTTGTATGAATTGGTTAGTATATTGCATATTGTGCATGCTAACCTCGTTATGCAGGTCCACTTTTTAAAACCATCACCCTTACCTAAGCCCTTACTGAGTTCCATTCGAGGACTCACCTCGCTTATGATTAATGTTTTTCAGGAGCTTCTGGTTCACGACCCGCGGAGTAGCTCCATCTGGTCGCGCTGTGATGTGGTACTAGAGGTACATATAGCTCCTAGATGTGTTTTCTATTTCTGTGATGGGGGTGGCCTTGATTGAGTTGGTTATGTGTTATTGATTATCTGGATGAGCACTAGTGAAATGACTAACGGTTAACTCTCCTTTATTTGTGTTAGCAGCAGCAGCAGTGGACCTGGAGGTGGTCATATGTCAGGCTCTGTAGGGGTAGATGCATATGCGCATGTAGTATGGATCACATTATGAGGCTTGTATGATATGATTGTTCAGTTGCTTGCATGATTTTGAAATTATGGTCATCGGAGTTAAATGTCTATTATTCCATTGTCCATGTTCCTTGATGCTTCATATGTTATGGACATATTTACTTTATTCGGGGAGTGTCTACCCAGTACCGTGAGGGCAAGGCTCCTTTCTGGTGTATCTGGTGTTGAGCGGAGCTCAACTTTATGGTTTGTGACTGTCTGATTCTTGTTTGTCTGCAATCATTTCAGAGTGCAAGTTTCAGGTATTGCGGGACCGGGTTATGGATCCCCCACCACAAAGTGACCTCTATCCGATGTCACGCCCCCTCCATGGCCCATGCGCTCCACTTCCGCCGGTCTGGGGCTGCACTACTAGAAAATCTGTCAAAACCAATGGGCTGAACCAACGGGGAATTTAACCTGTTGGTACGTACCAACAAGTTAACCCATTGGTAAATTCTTCGGTAACAACATACCAACGAGCTGCCCGTTGGTATGGCCGGAATATATAGGCTACCAACGGGCTGGCCAGTTGGTATTCGTACCAACGGGCTGACCTGTTGGTACTAGTACCAATCGGCAGACCAGTTGGTACTAGCCATACCAAGGGTCCAAAGAAAAAGATAAAGTTAGGATGGGATAGAACTGGCAACTATTGAAAAGGTAAGGGAATATTAGTTAATTAACAAAATTTAATTAAAAATAAATACAAATGAAAAAGAAGGCAGATCTGGTTTTTGTTCTGGATCTTTCTTCTTCGAGCTGGTTCTGTTCTTCATCTTTCTGCTTGGCTCGAAGTGATGAGGGATGTGAGGTGAGGTGCAGGTTGGAGATAAATCGCTATCGGCGAAGGAGCGACCAGGATCATCATCACCGACGATGAGGGTAGGCCGACGCAGATCGGGCCTTGGTTCCTGCTTCTACTTCGTCTCCTTCTTCTTCGACAATGAAGCTTGGCGAAGGCTGGGCTGTGGAGGCAAGATGATCGGCAAACCTGTGAGGGACGAAAGCGAGGCACTGGTGGTAGACTTCACTTCTTTATGGAAGGTTGGGCCTCATAATGATAGGAGGAGCGAGGCTGGAGCTTGGCCCGCAGTTCGGGGCTTCATCAACGGGTGTCATGGCGGTGATTGGTGAATCCAGCGAGCTCACCGGCGATGGAGTAAGGTAATTAACCAACCTTCTTCCTTTATTGAGATTGAGTTCCTGATTTCTGATTTGCTCATTGGAAGTGATAAAATCATCGGCTAACCTCTGGTGGTTCACTGCGGAGAGGAAGGGTTGCTACAAAATTGGAAGCTTTGAATTCTAGGTGAAATCCTTCTTTTATTCACTCTAAAGTTATAGAAATTGCATGTGATTTTTGAGAATTGGATACTTACACGTAAGTAGTAGAATCTGTGTTCCTGATTGAGAATTGAGAATTCTGTGTTCCTAGACTCTAAAGCTTTCGTTTAGCATATGGTTGTTGCTCTTTAAAAACTTAGGGGTTAGGTCATAACAAACTTGTTGCACAAAAACTTACAGGATAAGTAGTCAATTGTAAATTGTACCATAATTTCTACAGAGCATATTTCACTGTGATATTTGAGATCTTGATTCTAATGTGTGTCTAGTTTATGTTCCTTTTTACGGTTTCCTATTTGGAACTCCATAGACAGAGTTATCTATGTTTTACTAAGACCTAGTTAACAGTTATTACATTGTTCCCTGAACGTATAGGTGAGTTATGAAAATCCACCATAAATTGTGTATTTCTTAGATAATAGTCATTCTTGGTATTCAGGTAACTCAACATGTCTAGTTTCGTTTAGAATTAACGTTTATGGATTAAAGGTCTTGGTGTTCAGTTGTAGCTATTAGAACACAAGACGATCAATCTGGAATTCTGTTAATAACTTTTGAACAACCATCAGCTTTGAGAATTAATCTGCACTTCTAAAGCATGAACTGGTATTTGATATTATTTTTGGTCAGATTCCTGAGTGTGTAGTTTATTAGGAATTTTACAAATTATCTTTTTGATTTATATATAATTTATTAAAATTGTAACACTGAAGAGTGTTAATGTTGGAATGTTTGGTAAACCATGAGGTTTAGTTGGAACATTGCTCTCTACAAAGCTAGTGAGTCCTTACTAAAATGTTATGTGTTTGAACTATCATTTTCATTTCTGAATTTTTTTTTGTCTGCTTTGGAACCTTTTATGCTTACGATTTTACTTAGATGAGTCGAAAGATGTTAGCCTGTTAAAGGTTGTACTTAGACTATTGATACTTTGCTTGGTGACTGCCTTGCATGTATCGGTTGATGTGTGTTGATACACCAGAGCCAAATGTATGTATGTGTGACTAGTTAGTAAACTTATTTAATAATGTGTTATGAATAATTGAAAATTGATTACTGGTTCTCCTTCTTTGAATAGACTTGGTTAATTCACCACTTGTATAAACTTGAATCTCTGAGAACATCTGGAATCTACTCTCTTGTCTTCTTTCTTGAACATTGGGGTTATGAATACCCCTCATTTCCTCCTATCGGAGTCCCTGTTGTTTCATGTTACTTGATCTGCTTCACATGAAGTGTAATCTCTGCTTAACTTGTTGAACGCGTACCTGTTGTCTTCTTTTGTTAAGAAGCATGCTTTAGTCAACCTGTTGAGCTAATTTCTATTTCTTCTCTTTGCTTCCCATGCTTGATTGGTTGCCCTTAAGCATGTTCTAAACCTTTGTTTCCTTTTTCTCTTGTTAGGAAGTACGTCTATTTTCCTTATTTGCTTACTTCAGCTGCCCCCACCATGTTGCCATGAAGCTGAATTAGGCTCCTTGCTATTTTTGTTTTTTTCTAATGATCGCTTTCATCCTTTAAATCCTTAAGTATGAAGTCGTTCTTGATATTTAAAGTAGGTTTGAGTTACTGCTTTATTTACTTTGTTATCAAAGCATATTTCTTGTAGTGCTAATGCATTTTATGACTAGTTTGTGATAAAGTTAGAATCACTTATTTGGCTTATAAAAGTTCAGGAATTGCATAGATCAAGAGTGAAAACATTTGCATGGCTTCTCAGCCCGTATTTGGTAAGGAAAACTACTTTTCTCTCTAGTTACTATTACACTAACTTGTAGAACTATTGATGCTTGATTTTGGTGTCTGAATAAGTGATTTACAAAAATGATTGAATGACTTTATGATGGGGTAGTATCCTAGTGAGAGTCCAGATGAATCCAAGTGTTCATGGTTAAGTCAGATTTGTTGTTTTGTTTAAATTATGGTACCTTATGGGCTTTGTTTGGTAGTTTTTCTACTTGTCCAGAGATGATGTTCAGAGATATGTCAGAGATGACCGAAGCATTCAAAAAGTGTTTTACCAATATGCTTGGTATGTTTATAAATTAAAGTTGCAGAGATATTCAGAGAAATTGAGGGAGGAATTGACGAACTCCTGGGTAGAGCTGATCACTCTATGAATACCTATATACGCGCAGTACCACATGGATTTGCGGTAGTTAATGTTATGGTTAAACTTTGATTAATAGTTGGTGTATAAAGTAATTAATTATTTTGTTAAACTGGACATATTTTTTTTTAGGTACAGAAACATTTATTTATTGCGTATTTGTGCTCCAATATTCTTTGTTTATGTTAGTACCTATTCTAGAAAAGTAGGTAGCGTTACTAGGTTTCCTCTCTGGAAACTCACCCCTTACTCTACAGTTTCAGGAACTAATATAGTTGAGATTAAAGGTAGGCAAAGGCTTCAAGGCAGTTCTAGCAGTATGTTCATGAGTCAGCATTCTGGGGTTACAATTCTTACAGGGGATGGGCATGGGAGATTGTGACAATAATGATACAAGGACCATCATATATTTTGTCAAACTCTACAAATTGATAACAGTTTTCTTTAAGGACTAACCATGAAATATTAATGAGTATAAATCAAACGTAAAGACATGGTTTAGAGACTCTTGTGCAGAATATGCAATTTTGTGATCATTTGGGGGGCAAATGGATTAGTCACTCATATAATTGTTCTTGGGGCCTAAATGAATCAATGATTGGACCTTAATAATGCTTTTGATATTGAGGGTAAGTTAAGTTCACATGGAAGAGATTCATGAGGTAGGCTCAGAAAAGGTTCTTACATCTATCATGCATCATTTGTTTTCATTGAAGAGCATCCTGGTATTGAAAACAATTTCAAACATCAATCATTTTCAAAGTCATGCATCATGGCCATCATGTGTCATGCATATTGTTATCATTCATTCTCAAAAATAGGTTTCAAAGGAACACATCAAGAAAACACTTGAATGTGTTCTAATCGAGTTATCTCTTTTCGGATCAAGGTAAAAGGATTTGAGCAAGAGCTCTTCAGGTGTCTGGCAACGGACCAAGTACTCTTTGATTGTGGTTTCCATAGGTATAATTTAAGTGCAGTAACAATCATTACCGCATATTATTATGTCGCTTATTCTCCTGCATGGGGGGCATTGTGGAAATTTCACATGGTCAAGGATTCTCATTTTGAAGTTTTTTTCATTTTTTCGAACTTCACTCTATTTCATAAATTCACTCATTTTGTGGGATTTATCATTTAGAAACTTAGTCATTTTTTCAAGTTTCCCCTCATTTTAAAAAAAGTCACTCGTTTTGTGGAATTTCTCAATTTTCAGAAGTTAGTCATTTTGCCAAACTTCTCTCATTTTCAATCACTCACGATTTTCACCAAAGAAAAGGAAGGTTCCTAGGCTCAGTCTAGAGAGAAAGGTTTCTCTCCCCAAATGGTAAGAAAATTCTTATCATTCCTCATATTTTAAAATTAACCCACAATTTTCATCAAAGGTAAGTAAGGTTCATTAGCCTCATCACACAGAGAAAGGTTTCTCTCCTAAAATGGTAAAAAAGTTCTTATCATTCTTCATATTTCAAAACCAAATCAGATTTTTCACTCAAGGCAACAAACGTTCTTTAACCTTAGCTAAGAGAGAAAAGTTTCTCTCCCCAAGTGGTAAGAGAGTTCTTACCATTGTTCACATTTCATGATATCAACTCAAATTTTGTTTTACACTCAAAGGTAATAGGAAGGTTCCTTAGCCTCACCTTAGAGAGAAATGTTTCTCTCCTTAAATGGTAAGAAAGTTCTTATCATTCTTCATATTTTAGAATAAACTCATATTTTTTAAAAGGTGGGGATACTCCATTACTGTAGTCCGAAGAGAAAGGTTTCTCTACCCAAACGGTAAGAAAGTTCTTATCATTCTTCATAATTGAAAATCATTCCAAGTTTCTACTTAGAAAGGCAAGGAAGGTTCCTTTTCCTAAGCCCAAAGATAAAGACTTCTCTCCCTATACGTAAGAAAGTTCTTACCACCATTCTCATTTATCATTCTTATCAACCAAGATTTTTCACCGAAGGTAGGGAAAGTTCATCGACTTCAAGTTTCAAAGAAAGGTTTCTGTCTTTGGATGATAATAAAGTTCTTACATTCTTTTCATAAAGATTTTCTCACTAAAGGTAAGGAAGGTTCTTCTGCCTAAGCACAAGAAGAAAAATTTCAAGTTTCTACTTAGGAAGGCAAGGAAGGTTCCTTTTCCTAAGCCCAGAGATGAAGGTTTCTCTCCCTACACGTAAGAAAGTTCTTACCACCATTCTCATTTATCATTCTTATCAACCAAGATTTTTCACCGAAGGTAGGGAAAGTT
>JBBYHH010637863.1:0-10431 GCA_038382905.1 Daphne laureola
GCATAAGATGTAATTATTATTACATCTTATGTGTAGAGTCTACGCAGTGCGTATCGTATAGTTACTCTTTTTAGTTTCAGTTTTATTTATTTTTTTATTTGGATAATTATAAAAAAAACCTTGAGGTTTGTCATATTCTTCACTTTCCCCTGCATTTTCAAAATTCTTAAAAAATCCTCATGAGATTTGTGTAAATATACAACTTCCTTCTTTGACTATTAAAAATGAATGTTGACCGTTAATTTTTAAGAGTTAATAATTTAATTTAACCTTAATCTTTGTAACCACTAACAATTTTACCCATAAACTTTAAAGTTCTATCATACCACCGCACACAAACAAATCCAGTCTCTTCTTCATCAAACACTTCTTCGTCAAACACAAACAAATCCAGTCTCCAAGCTCCACGGTGGCGGCAACGACGACGCTCTCATGGTGAAGATCCAAAACCCATACTCAATTTGGTAAACACTTCTTTGCGAGATGGATTAAGACAATGTTTAGTTCATTTACCACCGTTAATTTTTTTGCACATTGTTACCAAAATTTTTTGTTTAATTCTTCTTTTGTGTATATTCGTAATTTGAATAAAACGATATTATATGTATCGTTTGATTTTTTAGATTTATGATTACAGTGACTTAATTTCTTATGTCTTTTTATTTGTCGATAAGAACACAACACTTATGTCGTAATTTGTTTTTTATTTCCCGTTTCCAATGTATTTTTTTTGTTTATTTGAGTCAAAGATAATATTTTTCACTTCAGTCCTGTTTAATTCATTAAACTGAATCGTAATTTTTTTTTCTTTATCATTTTTCAACTTTTTAGTTCATTTTCTCTTATTCTATTTTTTAAAGGGATACTTTATTTTTATTTTTTATTTTCTGAATATTAAATGTAAATGTTATGGTTTAAACATTTTTCTTATGTGTATGTTGATAAATATTACTACCACCGTCCCAAAATATTTTGAGCGTTTGACTTTTGATGTCGTGTTTGACTCAAATTATTATTAGGAAGAATTTGAGAAAAGAAATTAAAAAAATTATATTTAAAAACTAGAAATATTGAATTATCATTTGCATATAAATTATTTAGTTTTTGACATCAAAATATTGAAGAAACAAAATCATTATTAAATACTGAAAATGAAATGTTCAAATCTTTTTGGAACGTAGGGAGTATGTGTTAACCGATTTTTGAAAAGTTTGTTATTCAATTCTTTAACTTCATGCAGGCATGTTTCATGATATTACTCCAAGTTTTTGTAAATATCCAAGAAGCAATGACAAATTAAATTTTTAGGAACCGGATATTATGTTACAATTTATATTAAACCTGACGCGAAGCGCAAGATAATTATTCCTCGTTATATCTATAAAAATAGTAGTAAAAAATATATGCAATGTTCATATTAAAGTATTCGCAAATTTCTTGCGGATGTAAAACAATCCACAGATGATGGAAGCAAATCTGCCTCTATTAGAAATATACCCATAAACCGTGAAAGTTAAAAAAATTCGTAGATAATAAAGGTGGATGAACCTCCCTTTACAGATAATTCGTTCCATTGTTATTCCTACCCAAGAATGAGAGGTGACGAGGCTTTGGATGTCTAGGAAAACATGGAAGGTGGGTCGTGGGTGGTTGAGGCCCTCCTTCTGTCCCACCCTCAACATGGAGGGCTATTTTGAATGATACATAAAGTACGAGGGTTAAATGTGAACTTAACCACTTTGGCCAGTATCAGGTTTTGCAAACCTATATCGCGCCGAATTCCGAACAGGCCCTTTCTTCTCTGCTGAAAGCACACAATCGAGGACTTCCCAGGCGCCCCTCCATCCTCCATCTTCCTTCACCATTCCAAGGTACGCCGGAACCCTACCCTCTCCGTCATCCCCGACTCTAGACGCTTCCACCACGGCCATCACTGGCACAGGATTTACCACCGCCTGAACCCTACTCTCACGTTCATCTCCGCCTCCATCACAATCGGCTTCCCCGCAGCCACTACCTCCGTCCCCGGTCCGACTAGGTTAGTTTGAAATGGGGAAGAATGAGAAGACGGCTCTTGGAAGAGCTCTGGTGAAGCACCACAACCAGATGGTACAGGAGTCCAAGGAGAAAGGGAAGCTTTACCGGGCACAGCATAAGAAGATTCTGGAATCCATCACCGAAATTGGTGACATCGAAGCTGTCATCGAGCAGGCTGAGGAGGCTGAACTTTTGTTCTCTGCCGATCACCCTTCCCCTACCATCCTTAATCTGTCAGTTCCGGTTTGCTTTATTGCTTTCCTTTATTATGCGTTATTGTTTCATGTTTTCGCTAGCTAGTTTCTCTTGATTTGGTGGTGATAGGTTTCATGAATAACCTTTTCAGATGTTGGTTCCGTGAATGGAAGGATTGAGGAGTTTTTTTAGGTTCAGTTAATGGGAAGATTTAGGGTAATCTTGAGGAACCTGTCTTGGTGTTAAATTCATTGGTTTCGTTTGAGCTCAGTATTGTTACTTGCGGAGTAGCGGGCCTCGTTATATTTAGTTCCGTTTCCAAAGGAGTTACAATCTATTGAATATGAAAAAATAGTCACCAATTATATGTAGGACTGTTTGGCGGCAACTTGTCTAAATTTTGTTGAGTCTTTTGGTGTCATTTTTCATGGGTCCGCATAGCTATTTAGATTCGATGGATGACTCAGTAACTGAGGTTGTACTGTTGAAGCGTGAATAGCTATTTCATAGTCTGTCTTGGTCCGTTTTGGCACAGACATTGATTGGTTCTTATGTGTGCTTCTTGGAACTCAGTGATGCTAGTTCTAGTATTAGCAGCCTGACCCCTGAAGAAAGGAAAGAGCAACAAAAGAAAGAGGAGATACGTCATGCAGGTAGTTTGCGAGTCCCGCGCAGGTATATTTTACAGCTTTGAATCAAAATATCAACAGAATTTATGTCTTATAGTGGAACCTGAGCAACTTTGATATTCATGAAGGCCGCCATGGAATGCTGGTATGTCAGTCGAGGAACTTGATAGTAATGAGAGGCAAGCTTTTCTAGTTTGGCGGCGCAGCCTGGCGAGGTGAGATTAATGTTACAACATTTATTTTCTGACTGATGATATAGTCAAATTGCTGAGATTCAACTAAGAGACTTTTCAGCTCCTTTTTTAATCATTTTTCTTATTAGAACTGTTAGATTAGGAAGGTCTCAACAAGTCAAACCTATTAATTTTTTTTTTTTACTTGAACGTAGATATAGTTGTTATCAGAACAGTGGGTTAAAGTTGAGATGTATGTAATTGGTTGGTACACTTCAATATGGTCACTTTTTGTGTGATATGGTTTTTCTAGTATTTTGGTGTACTTGCATAAAATGTCGCTTCTTTGTTTACATGTATTAGTTTTGTGATGATGTGCTTTTCACTCCATAGAGTGAGTTTGGTCTACTTTATTTGTTTCTTCAAATTTCCCTTTTTTTTGGGCGATCCTAAAGTAATTTTTAATTCTCTTCATAGTGATTTACATCTTTCTTGTGCACTTACCCTGTGAAAGCAAACACAATTAATTGTCTCCAACACACCTTATTTACATTTCTATGAATCTTTTGCAGCCTGGAAGAGAATGAAAAACTTGTGCTGACACCATTTGAGAAGAACCTCGATATCTGGAGACAGCTTTGGCGGGTCATTGAACGGAGTGATCTAGTAAGTAATGTTACATTCAGTAATTAATGTATTCGCCCTCCCTCTCAAGAAACATGTTACATTTTTTACTTTTGAATTTGTGTTTGATTCAAATTTTCAATTTTTTTTTTTTGTTAAAAAAAATTAGAAAGTAGACACGTTCAATTTTCATATCCATATAAATTGAGTGACTTTATATTTTAAGATCTTTAAGCAAACAAAATCATAGACTAAAATACTAAACGATGTGAATAGTAAATGTATCAACTTTCTTGCGATGGAGGGATTATAATATAATTATCCTCTTCAATTACAGACGTAAAGTCTTTTTTTTTTTCCTTCTCTTGCAACCCTTCTTGCTTGTAATAGAATGTTTTATCTGGGAGATATAATATAAAAGAGTGTCACAGTAGATGAAATTCATAAGAAGCAGGAAAAGTGACGAGTAAATTTCTTTTATTCTTCCACGTAAAACCAATTTGAACCCTGGCTTCATAAGCAGGTGCAGGCACAAACGGAATTGCCCCAGAAATTATTTATGAATAATGGCTCTATTTAACTGTGCTATGTGCCACATAGTAAGGGTGGTTTCAGAACAAATCAGGCTTAACATAGATAAATTAAAGTCAAATGAACACCGGAAGTCAAATGTTTCAACAGAATTGGGATGGAAGGAGTATTGGATAAGAGTGAGACATGAGACTAGTAAAATGTGGACGTGATGAAAATAATCATCTCAATAAAAAAAATGTCAGAGTACCTATTATACTTTCTATCTCAATATTATTTTAACAATTTTTTATTTTCAAAAACAGTAATTGTACTCGTGCAGCATACCCATAAACTGAAGGGCATGGTATGCGTTGCGGTAATGGTATTGGAAACTTTAAGTTAACCTAACAAACCTAGTACTCCCTCCATTCCTGAAAAGTTGATCCATTTTTTTTTTTATTGTTTTCAAGATATTTAATCTATGATTTATTTTCATGAATGTTTTGACATATAAAATTGAATAATTTGCATGTACTCCCTATGTCTCCAAAAGATTGAAGGGTTAGACTGGGCACGGAGATTAAGGTGAATGAAAGACTTTTGCATGTGTTTACCCATTTACCCTTTTGTTGAAAGTGCACAAAAAATGAGGTAGAGAAAAATAAAGATAAAGTGAGGATAGTTTAGTTACTTTGAGTGAGAAGTTTCCTTGTAAGGAAAGTGATCAATTTTTCTGGGACAACTCAAAAAAGAAATGTGTTCAAATTTTCAGGGACGGAGGGAGTATGTCATAATTTGAAGTATAAATTTTCTAAATATATTTTCTTGAATTTCTTTTGACTATTTATCTTAGAAAAATTTGAGTCAAACACTATTACACAAAACATGAAAGTCAAATGGATCAACTTTTCAGCGACGGAGGGAGTACTAAATAAGTCTAGTAAAATGACTACTTTATTGATGTATGCTCAACAATATTACTGATGTGTTTCAGCTAGTATCATTTTCTGTCATCATGCATGCTCTGCAAGTGCAGGTTTTCTAATGTACGAGTCAAGAGAATTTAAATGTATACTGATTCTGACTAACTAAATGGTTGTATTCTCAGATAGTGATGGTTGTTGATGCAAGGGACCCGCTGTTCTATCGTTGCCCAGATCTTGAGGTAAAGAATATCTATAGCTCTTTTTAGGGAGTGTTAGTTTTAAAAGAGTAGCAGTTGCTTGACTTCTGTCATCATTTTGAAGAGATAGAGTTTCTTCTATTTTCAGGATACCTTAAACTTTTTGTTTCTGTAATCTGTATGCTTGTTAATAGTGAATTCCACATTATCTAAGTATTAGTAATATAAAACAGTGGAAAAGTTAGGCAAGGAGTTTGAAGATCCGGACAGGATTCAGTGGAAACCCTTTTTTTAGCTTAACTTTTTTTTGCCCCCTCCCGCTTATCTATAGGCATATGCAAGGGAAGTTGATGAGCATAAGAGGACTTTGCTTCTGGTTAACAAGGCTGATTTATTACCATATGCTGTCAGGTTGGTGTCAATTATACATATATACATTTGTAGGCTTTATTACTATTCATGGTTGGGATTTTCTTGGGTGTGATGGTTCCATTTTTGTGCTCCACGCTTCTGATTAATGGTGGTGGATAAAAGAATATGAATATATATATATACTCCCTCTGTCCTAAAAAAAATGTATCGTTTGACTTTGTTGTTTCAATATTCAATGTTTGATTCAATTTTTAATAAAGATAAATAGTTTAAAAAAATTAAGAAAAAATATATTTAGCAAATTTGGATATCAAATTATGTTTTTCAAATGAATTTTCTAGTTTTCAATATAAAAAAATATATGAAAATAAATCATAGATTAAATACAATGAAACTATCAAAACAAATGATACAGTCTTCTGAGCACGGAGGGAGTATATATATATACACAAATACACTTTAGGTTTTTTTCTTTTATCATTCTTCAAGTTTCCTCCTTAGTTTTTGTTTGTTAAACATCTCTCTGTCTCTCTGCATTATCATTTCTTCGTTGCATTCTCCATTTTTTATTTTCAATTTAGCTTTAATTTTTTATTTGATGTTTTTTTGTCTAACATTTATGCAATTTTCAATTTCTTTTTTATTTTCATTTTCTCTTTCAATTATGACTTCAATGTTTCATTTTTTGAAATTTATTTCATCATATTAAACCCTAAATTTTCCTCTGTTCTATTTCCAGTTTTCGAGTTTAGGTTTAATATTTCATTTTGCCTATTGATTAATCGTATCAAATATTTTTTATCTCATAAAGTTTTATTTATCCTTTGTTTTTTTATTGCTTCTACTTTAAGCAGGAAAGTGCATGCATTTATCTTTCTTTCTTTTTTTCTTTTCTAAGAGAATTGAATTTGATCAAAATTTGTGCTTACAGTATCTTAAGAACCTATTCTAATTTTATATGTTTTCCAGCACGATTTCATTGTTCTTGTATTTCTATTCTTTAAAACACGCAAGCTTTTAGATGGGGTGCTGAATTTAGATAACTCAGAGCATGCGTGAAACTTGAATAAAGATGTAGATAAACTGCATTTTATTTTAATTTAGTTTTCATTACGTAAGTGATTTATAAACCACTATGACAGAGGACTCTTTACATATGAATAATCTAATTTGTACTCATAACATGATTTCAGTGTATTGTTATTTTTTAATCTTCAAAAGTGTCTTTGCTTCAATTCATGTGATCCAAGAGCTGTGCAAAATTGAGTAGAGCTAAGGAACTTTCCATCAACAATCAAGAGATTATTTAAGATTTCTTTAAATTTATCATTTAGTCTTTCAAATATTTTTGTAACTAAAGAATTTTCTATTTTTGAATTGTTTTAAATTTTTATCTCACTTGTGTAATTTGTTTCCCCAGGCGAAGCAGGGGCTCCAGAAAAACCTAGTTTATCATATTAATAGGACAGTGAGTCAAACATTGTGGTGCCTCATTTCCTTACAATTTTGCTTCATATGTGTTGCAGGAAAATGTGGGCAGAATATTTTCACCAGCATGAGATTCTCTTTGTTTTCTGGTCTGCCAAAGCTGCTTATGCTGCAGTAGAAGGGAAAAGGCTATGTAGCGCATGGGAGAGTGAGAATACTGTGCAGAGGCTGGATCTAGATACAAAAATATATAGCAGGGAAGAGCTCCTTGATCGCTTACAAGCAGAGGCAGAGGAACTTGTGAAAATGAGAGTGAAATCAGGAACCACTGGCACAAGCTCTACAGATGTTCAGTCCCGAGAAAGAAGTGTAGAAGAAACTTCAGCACCAAGGAATGTAGTCGTCGGCTTTGTAGGGTATCCAAATGTTGGTAAGAGCTCGACTATAAATGCGTTGGTGGGTCAGAAACGGACAGGTGTCACCTCCACTCCGGGGAAGACTAAGCATTTCCAGACATTAATAATTTCTGACAAGCTAACACTATGTGATTGCCCTGGTCTGGTATTCCCGTCCTTCTCAAGCTCAAGATATGACATGATTGCATCTGGTGTTTTGCCAATTGACAGAATGACGGAGCACAGGGAGGCGGTGCAGGTTGTTGCTAACCATGTCCCAAGGTACGTCATTGAATCAGTTTACAACATTACTCTGCCTAAGCCCAAGCCATATGAGCCACAGTCCAGGGCCCCTCTTGCATCAGAGTTTCTTAGAGCATATTGTGCTTCACGGGGACATGTAGGCTCTAGTGGACTACCAGATGAAACTCGAGCAGCCCGCCAAATATTGAAGGATTACATTGATGGAAAGTTGCCACACCATGAAATGCCACCCGGAATGGATGATGAAGGTAATAGATCCCAAGAGGATGAAGAGGTCAGCCTTTCCGAAATACCTGAATCAGATGAAGTTGATGATGCTGAGAACTCTTCGGATGATGACAATGAAAATGGGACGAACCTGAACCATGTGTTGGAAGATCTCAATTCTTTTGATCTATCTAATGGCATTGCTCCCAAGAAGGGTGCAGCTAAAAAGACAAGTGCATCAGCTAAGCACCACAAAAAGCCTCAGAGGAAGAAGGATAGATCATGGAGAATAGGGAATAATGATGATGATGGAATGCCAGTTGTGAGGGTTTTCCAGTAACCAGTGAGCACTGGAACTCTGAAGGCTGCGGGTTAAAGAGTATATGAACCTTGATGTATTGTAGCTCAAGGAAACACTGAGTAGATGAGGAGGAGATCACAGAAGTTGATATGTATGTATATGATCAATGACTTATTGCAATCTACGCTTGAATCCAATGTATCTCCAATCTTTTGGCTAAGATGCCCCACTTCAGCAATTTGTCAGATTTATGTCGAGTTATAGCAGGTTTTTGGTATCCCAATTTCAATGAGATATAAGTTGGTTGAAAACGTCGTGTATTTTTGCAAGCTATGTTTGAAACTTTCAATTTTCTTATTATACCTCTATACATATTTATGGAAGTTCACTGTTTGAAACTTTTAATTTGCCACGTCATCTATTTTTTTTTTTTAATTTTTTTTCCTATATATTTTATTTTGTTTTTAAATTTTTCTTCTTCTTTTTGCTTTTAAATAAAGTATGTTCATTTATGTTATTTATAGAAGAAAATTTATGAATTTTAAAAATCGATGTGAAATTTGTGAGAGAAAAAAAATATCTTTATATTTATAGAAAATCACTGTACTCTTTTGTAAATAAGTTCTTAAAGTTTTTTTTTAGAATGTTGACATCTCTTACTTTTTGATAATTTTATTTTCAAGTGGAATAAATTAGAGAGTTTTCATCTAAAATACTCCCTCAATCCTTTTTTAGTTGATCCATTTCCATTTGTAGATGTCCATAAATAATTGGATCATTTCCTAAAATGATAAAGTTTAGTCTGTGAAATTACTTAAATAACCTCAGTGTTTTAAACGGACTCTGCAACTCCTTTACTCCACCAGCCCACCCTCTTCTAATGAAATTGGAACTCTGTAACTCCAAATCCATCGTCGCTCAAAAAAATCAATCCTCTCCACAACACCACCTCACCAAATACACCGTCATGTTCCTGACCGGCATCGATTGAGTCAATTTATTGACTTTGGTAGCGAGAAGCGTGGAGATTAGCATTTTCGGTTCGTCTAGCAGGAGGTTCGACATCTCGCCTAGTGTTAGGGTTCACTGCGACTGTCTCGTTCGAGCCAACCTAGAGCTCACCTAGGGTAATGGATTCTTTAATACGTCTTTTCATGTTCGAACATCTCATTATAGATAGAGAACAAGTGATTTCTGTACTAATTTCTTGAAAATTTAATCCTCTGCCTTATTTTTTCACTGTTTAGAATAAGCTCGGAAGGTTGGATTGAAGACCAAATTAAACCATGTTTGAATTCGATTAATGAGGGCTCTATTATTTTTCCTCCGTTTGGTCCATAAAGTTGGTAGCTTGATAACTCATAAGTACTCTGTATGTATATTTTCGATTAATGTTGCTTCATATGTGTGTCGTTCCTCTTGTTGAGTAATATGGTGTGTTACGTGTGGCGTTATGTTAAATGAGGCTTCTGCTTGTGTGGCTTCAACAAAAAACTTTGTGTTTATAAGCATTCCAGTCCCTAATCACTCATGATTAAGGCCAAACACTCAAAATATTGTGGATAAACATCTTACTCATCTGGTTAATGATTAGAATCAACATTACCTTACTTCTGTATTGATGATTATAAAATGGAGTATAAACTGATGATTATACTTCTCCAGCAACTGAACTTTGTGTCATGTAATATGTGTATGATTAATGATTAGTATCCATATGTCATTGCCACTATCTGTTGGGTTTTGTCTTTGTTTTCGTGCAGACGATACATTAAAGAACAAAATGAGTGGTGAGGAGCAAAATGAGAGTGATGATGCAACTAAGATTGTTCCCGAAGAATCTGACCAAAATTCTTCATCTTTTATGGCGGGTTCAGAGATCAGAAGCCAGAATAACACAACAACTGTCTCACTTACTTCAATTCTCTCTTGCCCAGAAGGTGATACATTACAGAGGTCCTCAATTCCAGTCAATCCAACTAACATTGGTAATGTTATGAAGATTGTCTGCAGTATCCCTTGTGTTGTTCTTGGAGATAAATTTTGGATTGAGACAGCAACATACTGAATAATTTACGACCTTTAAGATTCTTAATTACATGTTCATGTTCATACGAGTTCATAGTTACATGGAAGATTCAAAGGCATGATACAACAAATAATCATGCAT
>JBBYHH010637974.1:0-10431 GCA_038382905.1 Daphne laureola
TTCAGCTAGAATGTTTAGAAAAGAACAGAGTTTTGATCATTATATAAATCATGTTGTCCTAAATTGCAAAGTTAGATGCTTGTGAGAAAATTCAGTCTAAAACATGAAAAACATGAGCACCCAAATTATCTCTAGCTACAGCCAAAGTATACAGTCCTTTCGAACTCATTCTGAATCCTATAATTCATGGTTCCACATGAGCACAATGCCAATCATAGAGAAACATCAAAGAAGATTATTTAAAACATGATTGAGAAATAGAACAGTGAAGATGGTACCTCTTGATGACATAAGTGCAAGCCTTGTAAAGCTTCTGCTTGGAATCTGAAAGAATATGCAGATGGCAGAAACTGGTTAAAGCCATGGCTTTGAACTTACACCCAACAAACGAACACCGCTGATTGTTCTTCAAATCCAGGCTAATAACACCATTCCCACTCATCATAGCATGCCCATTCTCGCCGCTGCCCTCAAGATTCTCTCTTTCCCCAATTTCCCTCTCAGGATCTTGATTATGATCTTGTTTAAACGGGCTGGCGCCGTGTACCCAGTAATATTCTCGGTACTTCATCCTGAGGTCCTCCATGAACGCCCAATAGAAGTCCCTGTAGCATCTGTCGAGCTGCTTGAAGAGGCGCAACCGCCGCTTGAGGAGCTCCGGCCGGGTGAGGTGGGAAGCGTGGTCGAGGGCGTCGTCGGTCGTCGGAGGGATGGCTGAATCGGTCTCGGCGGTGGTCGGAATTTGGCGGTCGGGACGGTTAGGGTTTTTGGGTGGCTTTGACGAAGAAGGAAGATTCTTGGGAAGATTTGACATGGCGATCCACGAGAAGGAAACAGAGAACAAGATTGATTGAGTTGCAGAAACAGAGACAAATTTCGATCAAATTCAAATCAAACTTGTTTCAGTCCGACGAATCAAAGAATCAAAGCATCTTATTCTTCGATCCGTTCAATTCGCTGGACTTGCGGGAAAAAACAGTAAAAGGACCAGAACTTTAGCAAACTTGTCGTTTTAGCCACTCACATCTTATAAAGATCAAATCCGCCCACAATGTTTCATTACTGTTTGCCTAGCTGTGAAAATACAAACTCCTGAATTTAGTTGCTTCTCATGCTTACTGCTATGCAACAATCTGATGGAAGTTCATCAGGCTAATAAAATTCAAACTATACTCTTACGTTCTGAATGAAAATGAATGAATGAACAATAATCTATCCAATTCTATGTATCTAATGATGATGACACAAACAAATGCCAGATTCTCTCTCTATTCACAGTCACAAGCTGAACCTTCTTCATCTTCCACCTTTCAATGTCATTTAATTAACAGGGGAAGAGCTTCGACGACGAGACCAGATTTTTGCAGGGAAGAACACTTGTCTGATTCCTTCAGCCCTGAGAATGGGGAATATAATGCCTGTTGCATCCTGAGAAACATGTCAAAGATTGAAAACATCATTCACCCGTATCTGATCTCTTGAATGACTAATGTTTAAATTGAAGAGAATAACTTACAGAGATCAGTCTAGCACCGATCCAGAGGCGTTTCGGTGAAGGGAATGGAAGCAACAAGCGGCCAAGTCCGAATACCGCGACAGCGAAGAAATGGAGAACCAGGTTTAAAGGGCGAGGGTTCAGGCCAGAGAGAAGCGCTATTGGGCCGTTTGAAAACACTCCACCCAGGCTTAGATAATCAAAGCATGCTTCCCTCATTTCCCCCCTGGCTGGATCTGCTGATCCACTGAACACCTGATAAAGAGCACCAGCCAGTGTATTTATCGTTGATGCTACGGGCTGCAACACATAAACAAGAAATGCATCAGAAGCAGTCCTTTAGATTTTGCTTCAAGTATCAGACAGATCAGCAAGTGATAGAGGCTTTCTGACCTTGCGTAGTGTGTAGAAAGATTGTAGATGTTTGCATAGGGCAGATGCATCATTTAGATTGGAAATGGGTCTAAGAAGGTCTCTCAATACAACGATATCAGATAAAGCAACCGTCATTCCTCCCCCGGTCAGAGGATGTCTCATATTGAAGGCATCGCCCAGCAGAAGAGCACCTGGGGTTGGTTTTGGAGCAGCTGGCATGCTTCTGTTAGGCATTGTTCTTATGTTCCTTTTCTCAATTGCTGTCACAAATCCATCATAAAGCTCCAGCGGAAGCTGCAACATTTTAGTTGTGTGAAAAAATGGTCTCTGAAACTTAGAAGTTGGTTTTAAACTTTGCATATATGTGCACGTACCTGTGGAGCTACTATAGTTTTCAAGTACTGTGACATTTCACCATTTGCGATCGAAGGGACCTTTTGGCCAGGTACATCGACCAAACAGCGAACTTCAGTGCTGCTGATGGGATAAAATAGAATTGGGGAAGGATCTGCCAGTATAACATGCCCATGGTTTGCATATGGAAGTTGACAGTTCTGGACCACCAGTCCAACAAAGTAGGAAGGGATGTCAACCTGGATGACAAGGGATCCATAGTTAGATAGCATTCAGAATCTAAATGTCAAATTTCTTAACCCTGAATGCTTATAGATAGTTCACAAACTGAGCATCTTTACCTTGGGGTTGCATAGAGACCGGCGCAAATTTGAGAAACAACCATCACATACAACTGTCAGGGGAGCTTTTGCCGTCAGCACCTGGCCACTCTTAGTTTTATAGCTAACACCTCTAACGACACCCTTTTCTTCAAGTAAAGAAGTTACAGTGCCTTGTTCCATGCTTACACTACACACAAGATACAAGGATATCTTTACATGGGATACATAAGCAACAATTAACTGTACGTAGATGGTTAAGATCGTGACTTGTTACTTCATGAACTATGGGTTTTGGTTAAAGCCTATCAAAGTCTTAGACAATAATGGTGGAGCTTTAAACATACACTTGTGCAGAGTAAGTTCTGCATGGATAAGAGAAATAACAGAACTAAAACTGCTAAAATCAAGGAATTATGGTGTCCTGTTAATAACTTCTGTTAGTATATTTTATAATGAAGAAAGAACTAAGAAGTACCTTGGAAGAGAAGCAGCTTTTTCACGCATTTTCTGGATGAATCTTCCATTATGAAGTCCTCTACCAGCTAAATTTGATTGAAAGCCCTCTAATGGATATGATAATTTAGCATTTTTACCGTTTTTGAAAAGCGCATATCCATAAATCGGCTGTGCATCAATTTGATCCACACAATCTACCAGCACGTAATAGCAGAAGAACATAATCAGACCACCGTATTGGAAGTTTCAGGCAACAACAAAAGCTTATTTCACTTTTACTTTTTACCTTCAAGTCCCAACTCAACCAACTTGAGATATCCACCTGGCTGGAGCAGTTCACCAACTATTCTATCAGGCTCAGACAAATCTCTTTCAATAACATGGACTCGTCGTCCATCCTGGAATTTTACACATTAGAAACAATTAATAGAGTATCAAGTTTGGTACTTAAACGTTCTTTCAAACAGAAAAGGAAAAAAGAAAGAAAAGAAAGTCAATTCAACAAAACACCAAAGCTAATGATTATTCACAGCTGTGCTTGTTCAGAAAAGGGGAAAAATTCCATTCAGAACCTTTCCAAGAGTGTATGCCAGTGCTGAACCGGCAACACCAGCTCCAACAATGAGTATGTCTGCAGTTCCTGCTGCTTCTGAGGAGACTTTCTTTTGAGATTGCTTGGTATCCTCATCCACTGAAATGCTTGTGGAAGAAGCTCCTCCATTGCATTCCTTTCTTCCTAATTTATTGTATAAAAAAATGAATCCGAAAATGGAAGATACAATTCCACCGAGTAGATAACTAAGGATCATCTTATACGTTTAGTCCAAATGACAGCAGAAGCAGCTAGATTGAGCTCTCTTGTCTAGACCTCTCTGGTTGCTGTTTTGATTTGAACAAACTGAGTCATATTGCTCTCTTTTAAAGGCTGGAATTATGTGAGCAAGGTCAAGTTTACATATTCTTTTGACTTGTTTCTAACCTCTGGTCACAGAAATTTGATGGGGCAATGTTCAAAATAAGACAGTTAACAGTATCTTTTAAAGAAAGGAACATTTAATTTTTCCACTAAAACAACTGATAATGGGTCCTAAAAGATCCTCACTTTGGCATGATTCAGCAATTAGAGAAGAGGGGAAAACCATCCGGAAAAGGCTAAGTAAGTAGAGTTTTGGCTTATATTGAAAGAAAGAGTGGACATCTCTTCAGAAGGATTTCAGACCATGAGGGCAAAATGACGTGTGTTTTGCTTAGATGTTCTGACTTGATAAATTCTTCCGAATAAATTTGATTAGAGCAAAAATGAGTGTTAAAGTAAGAAGTTGCAAGGTTAGGTGATACATTCATTTGGTAAAAAAGAGTTGAAGAAAGCTACCTAACAATCTTTCCATCCCAAAACCAATTTCATTTATGGTTCAGTAAAATCATTTGGAAATTAATATATAAAAAAAAAAATTGGAAATGATATTTAGATATATAAAATTCTCTAAGGGTGTGTTCACTTCCAAACTTTCTCCAGCTTTTATTCCAAAATATTCAAAATCCAACACTCTTTCCTACTTTTCTACTTACAAACATCACAACCATATTCCAAAAACACAAACTATTGTTCCCAAGACGTTTTTCTTTAACACACCCTAAGTATTAAACATCTAGATAACAGGAATTAACAAGGGAATAAAAACGTGATACTCTTGGGCAGAAGATGTAGTAATTTTTGGCTTAAATAATTGGAATATGTTTTCTCCAGCTTAAACTAGGACCATCCACAAATATACACTCTCTTATGGTAGATTCATTAACAACAAAAAGGTTATTGTTTCTTTGGGCTAACGTGTCTTATGGTAGAATATTAACAACAAAAGGCTTAACAACTTGGAATGCGTTTTTATTTTGGGGATATTTTAGATGCCTAAGGTGTTTGTGAGAGTTTCTATCGTTTATTTGGGCTGGAAAGTGGAAGATTTGGAAGATCCTTGCAATAATTATTTGTATATTTTTCTTTTATTTAATAAAAATTTATTTGCCAACAAAAGAAAAAAAACCAAAAAGCTTATTTAAAATTTAAATTAGCATCAATCCAAATTAATACTACCATTTACTGTTATTTCAGAAAGTACTGTATAAAATTCCTGAATCTGGTGTTGCTGCTAAGTGACAAACAAAAGGATAACAGCTCAGCAACTAGAAACAAGACAATCTAGAGCATAAACTCACTAAATTTTCATATCACAAGCAAAACAAACAAAACTAAATTCTTAAATATATGAATCTTATCTTAACAAGAATTTAACGACAAGCAGAGACAGAGACCTGGTCCATAGTTTTGAAACTATGGCGTTTAGTGTGCACCACTTGAAACACCTTTTTGTTGCAAAGAACCAGTCCTATCAAGAACCTGCGTATGCAAACCAAAATTCATAAAAGAAAAAGAATAGGCAGGAAGAAAAATCTTTGAGCGGAAAAACAGTACTGCAATGTACCAATTCACGAAGCCAAGGAATTTTCATCCTCCAACCGTAAGGTTTTTTTTTACGCTGGTATTCCTGACTTGCTTCTTTGTAATTGTGCCTCAGATACCTACAAGGTTTTACTATTTCCTACATCTCAGTACTACCAATAATCATTGCAAGAACAGAGTCCATCTCTGAAATGATGGAAACGAGTTGCATCTCTAACCACAAGCTCACGATTCGCAATTTTGCTAACTGCCTTAAGAAACAAATGGCAATCTTCGCAGACCCTAAGGTTCTTCATGACAATAACTTCTCTCCCATCCCTTATATTTAGGAGCCCAAATGCAACCGCCAGCTTCTCACTATGGATGCCCATCCCAGCTAACACTTCTCCGTTACTTATTTCCTGAATACCTTCACGACCACAAAATTTGTCTGCCAAAATTTCCAACTCATCCAGCAGTCTATATATCTCCTCTGTTTGCGAGTGACTTCTATCCCCAGCTAAGAAAAGATGAACCTTCCCTTCACATTCAACGTAGCTGTACCCTGGCTCCTTTTTTAGTTTTTGTTGTCTCATCATCTTCCGTACCTTCAGAACTCCATCCACATTTCTTGCATTAGAATATACGTTTGATAACAGCACATAGTAGCCAATGTTTGTAGGCTCATGCTCAATGACTCTCTCAAATGCTAATTCCGCAACCTCAACATTTTTGTGAATTTTACAGGCACCCAAAAGAGCCCCCCACACCGAACCATCAGGTTCAACATCCATAGAGTTAATAATCTCCAGGGCATCACTAAGCCTCCCAGCTCGACCTAAAAGGTCCACCACACAGGAGTAATGCTCTGGACCGGGCTGCAATCTGTATATGCCTTGCATTGCATTAATAAAATACAACCCCTTGTCAACTAACCCCGCATGGCTACAGGCACACAAGAGACTAACAAATGCAGTCCTGTCAGGCATAACACCAGAATTAACCATTTCATCAAAAAGTTGGACTGAGATCACTCCCTGCCCATGCATCCCGTATCCATTTATAATTGCTGTCCAAGAAACTACACTTTTCACTGCCATACCATTGAAAATTTCTTGAGCCTTAAGTAGATTACCACACCTAGCATACATATTAATTAGGGCATTATTCAAAAACAGATTCGAAATAAACCCTCTGGATTCTATTTGGCGTTCAACCTTGTTACCAAGGCTTTGGGCACCAAGATTAGCACAAGACGACAAAACTGCCACAAATGTCATAGGGTCAGGACAAACCCCATAATCGTTCATCTTGTGGTATAGCTCCAGCGACTCAGCAGCAAACCCGTTCTGTGCATACCCAGTAATCATTGCATTCCAAGTGATCAAATCCTTTTCAGGCATTTCATCGAATAAGATCCTCGCACTCTCAACTGAACAACACTTGACATACATGGTAACCAAACAGTTCGCCACTGACATGTCAACATCCAACCCGGTCTTGCTACAATAACCATGAAAACTCGTTCCGACGGCCAAATATTCCGGAACCGCTACTGCCGGGAGCAGACCCAGCATGGTAACACCGGTAACAGACACACCCATTTCTCTCATTCTACCAAACAGCATCACCGCATCCACAGCCCGAGAGTTGGCGGTGTACCCAGACATCAAAGCGTTGTAGCAAACGGTCAACTGGCTACAACCGGGACTTTCATCGAACACCTTGTGGGCATCATCAACCAAGCCGCACCTGCAATACATCGAGATGATAGAAGTGAGGACGAAGGGCTCTGGGTCGCACCCTGTCCTCACGATGTGAGCGTGCAGTTGTTTCCCGGCGGAAGAGAGGGAGAGGTGGGCGCAGGACTTGAGAATGAAGGGGAAAGTGAAGGCGTTTGGGGAGGCGCCAGAACGGAGCATTGAACGATACAAGGTGAGAGCTTGAGCGAATTGGCCTTCCTTCGCCAGGTCTCTCAAGCGAGTGTTCCATGAAGGACCAGTTGTGACTGACACCTTCCTTGTCTCTCGTATCAGTTTCAAGGTGATGGTCATAGAACAGAAGAAGAACTTGCTTATCTCACTAATCAATTGTTTGTTTTCAATTTGTAGGTTAAATTATTAGTACAGTTAATAATGTAATCACCTAATCTAGTGACTAAAATTATTAGTTTGATACCCACTAATATACCATCAACATAATGTTATAATGAGAAATGATATTTTAGTCAAATATCAATATCTAGCATTTTAGATTATGTAATAGCGAAACTAGTTGGTAATTAGAAGAGTTGTGAGCGACATTTAAGTGCATATCACTACCGAGTACCGATCTAGACAATTTATTCATGAATATCGTTACCTTAATACGTGCTAAACTGTTAAACTGCCTTGAATTGTTTTTTCCTTCAATACATACGGAAGGATTTTGTGTTCCTGAAGCACACCTCTTGCTTGCAAAACATAGACTCGCCCTTATTTATCTGATTTACAGAAATTCTAAGGCTACCAAGTAAGAGGAGGAATCACCTCACCATTGAATGATTTGTACATCCACACGCCAAAGAGCGATATGACCAGGGCTCACATGAAATCCGAGAACAAGCAGGCCTGGACCTGAAAGGACCAGAAACTGAACCCGTGTGGGCGATAGTTTCTTTCAATGGTTGGAGACGTCTCGCTAGCCATCCCCTAACATATCATCCTGAGCTGGTACGTAAGAGAATTCTACACCAACTTAGGATGGGTAAGGTTGCAAAGGAAGCAACAAGGTGGCTATTGCTACGTCCACTGCGTCCAAGTCTGGGACATTCAAATTCCTTTCTCTCCAAAAGACGTAATATTCCATTTCGGACTCTCTAAACCTAATGTCCACCTGATGAAAAGTCTCCCGTGAAATCTTGAGGAACCTAGCATTTTCCAGATGCTCAGGATAGGAGAAATAGATGTGCAACAGCTCCGACCATGGACCCTCGTGAATTCTAACCGCCTCTCACCAAAGTGGAGAGTATGAAACAGGTTTATTCATCACAGCATACTACCTTGTGATAAGGAGGCCCATATCCCATGTGAACAACTAAACATTCTCCTATAAATCGAGCGTGGAGAATTCACTAATGTGGGACGTGTAATCTATGACGTCATCTGTGGTGTAGCGGGCAACCTCTTGCCCGCTCCTTTTCCCACAACTATTGACTCATTTTATAGAGAGAGACAACCTCCCCAAATGCAAGGGAGAAAACGTAAGGACAATGGGTGGACCGATCTCCTTGAGACAGTTTGTAAGCACAACTATCACCATGAGTCCGAACCCGAAAAGTATCGAGTCAAACAAAGAAAGCCTTGAATGTTCACCACTGATCACTGACAACTCCGACGCCAACCTTTACGAGAGCTAGGAGATGGGTGATTGATCGGGGGCCAGCCTGATCCCAAATCCAAGGGAGAAAACGTAAGGACAATGGGTGGACCGATCTCCTTGCGACAGTTCATAAGCACAACTATCATTGTGGGCCAGAACCCGGAAAGTGTCGAGACAAACAAAGAGAGCCTCGAATGTTCACCACCGGTCATTGACGACTCCGACGCCAGCCTTTACGAGAGCTGGGACATGGGTGATTGATCAGGGACCAGCCTGGCCCCAGGTTTGACTCTCAATTTCTTCTTCATTTTACCTCCTCGTTGAGGACAATGGTAGATTTTAAGTTACGGGGAGTGCATTGCATGATTTTTGGATTTGAGAGAATGATTATCATAGTCAACTAGTGATGATGGTTAGACTTGTACATAGTAATTGCATGATTAGTTGCATATTAGGAAAATTCATTCTATATGCATTTTTCAGTTGTAAATTTTAGCATTTTTCAAAATTTTCTCATTAGGAGACTCCAACCTTTAAAGCAGCTTTGGTTTAAAAACTGAAACGATTAGTCATAAGCCAATTTTTTAACTTTATGAGGTACGGAATTATGTTTACAAATAAGTGAATGGAAACACGACCATGTAAAGTTTTGAACCTAAAATATTTTCTCCACATCTTAAACCATCTTAAACCTACATCTTAAACCATCTACTTCTCTATATCTCTCTTTGGCCATTAGAACTTATTGATCATGATTTGAATGAAGGGCATGAGAAATACAAGTTGGGAAATGAGTTCAAAAGTAGTAAGTTGGAGGAGAAACTCAGAAATATTGGCTGGAAAATCTGGCTATGTGTCAAAAAAACCGCCAAAAGTTGTATCCGTGAGACGGTTGTGAAAATTTATCAAAAAAATAAAGGTGACATCAAGAAAACAGACAAAAATTGTATGTATCTAAAAAAGTTTTGTTTGATAGGAAAACACCATTGCTTATATGCTATTTTCACAATTTGTTATAAATTTGAAAAAAGAAAGTAAAAGAGGAACTATGAGAAGAGTCAAATGTCTGAAATAATGTACACTTATGAATTCTAGTACATTTCCCATCTCTATGTTTGGTGAAGAGAGATGATTTCTAGGCTAATGTTAGAGCTTAGGGTCCATTTGGTAGGGCTTAAGTAAATTGCTTATGGGTGTGTTTGACAATAATTTTTTAAAATTAACTTTTATATTTTGAAAAGTTATTGACGGATAACTTTTCACGATTAATTATAACTATTTGATCTTAATTATTAAAAAATTATTAAAAATACTATAGCTATTTAAAATAGTTATTCCTAAATGAGGCATTCCATTGACAACAGCAGAACAATAGATTCACTTCATAAGTAGCCTAACTTTTTAAGTAAATTATACTATTAAAATTTGAGTAAATTGCACCATCTATACCTAAACTATAGTCCATATTGTAAATCTATATCCGAACAAAATTTTATTGCAAAAGTGGCTCTAAAGTATGAATACGTTGCAAATCTATACCTGTGAGTTAACTTGCATTAAAACTTAACGGAAATTATGATTAAAATGCTCAAATTGACCCTCTGAGTTTTTAAAATGTGTTAAACATCCCT